>JAMKCH010015568.1:0-122361 GCA_023653785.1 Ophioderma brevispina
CACATTTTAGAAAACAGCATTTAGAAAGATAGACCCAATTCATGTCCGTCTTTTTTTAAATCACTATCAGATTGTTTCAAAGAATCATGGTCAAAATATTTAACACTACACCACTACAGAATTATTTAAACATGGAATCATTTTACACTGTCAAACCACCATCCACGAAAGAACAAATCAACTCCGTATAATATATAATAAATACTTTCAATTTTTTATTACTCACCCTGTAGTAACGAATTTAGTTTAAAACTAAAAAAAATAGCCTGCGTAATGACTCGAACCCGCGACATGGTGATCTTGAATCCACATCATATCCACTGTACTACACAAGACTGCACACAAACGAATGCTGTCAATGTTTACGTTCGGTAAAGCAATTAACCCTATTTCACTAAGGCAGTTGGCCATTGGTCACACATTATCATATTTTGTATGCCTATAGACGCGAAGCTGTATCGATACTTCCTCTTCTGATTAAGGGTTTCCTCCCTTTTATTTATATTACTTATATACAATGTGGTATATATTTGCATCGTCAAAAAGAAATGGGGGTCGATATGATTGTTGTTCAAATTTTATGCTATTTTATACCAAAATTTGGACCAAACATGGATAAAAAAAATAATGACATTTGGAAGTATCTGTGACTTTTTCAAACCATATTGTAATACAATCAACATTGATGCACCAGAAATTTCCGAAATTTATTGAAAAGAAACTCACACCAGCTAAATGACCAAAATCCGTTACATATTCATCCTAACAAATCTACGAGACCAGGTTTTTGTGCTCAGTTGCATTATTGCACGAAAATTCTGGGTAAGTAGAATAGGATCAAGAACCATTTTCATTTCCACTCTTTACGGAGTGGTCAACATGATTGACAACATCAACAATATTAGCAAATATATTATATAACATATAACCTACCCTATTGATTTAATAAGTATATACAGTATTGACATATAGAGATATATTAAACCTATATTATAACACACCCACACACACACACCCACCACGCACACACACACACACACACACCCCAACACACACAACCACACAGTCACACACCCCCCCCCCCCAACCACACACACACCAGCATGGGAAGCAAAATCTTCCCTGATGTTGTAAAAGCTTTTGTAATACCTTGAAAAACGCCTCCTCCATAAGATACCTTGAACGAACTAATGCCAACATTGAAAGATTTCTGGCCCCATAGTACGACGGACAGCTCCTGTGAGTGTGTTGTTGATGCTCGTAGAGAGTTGTATTTTACTCATAAAGGAGATCCGTTATTCATTAACAACCTACTCAGATCTCAGATGCACTGTACACAATCAACCAGAGCAGCAACGAGACAGACATTGATGGGGCAAGCATTGCTGCGATCTTCAGAGCTACCAGATCTGACTGGGTTGGAAAATTGCATCTTCACAGTTGTGGGAACCTATCATGGACACCTTACCAGAGGCATCAAAAGCAGTTCGAACTGCTGAAATGTGGTTGTCATGTAAACAGGGGATGTCTTGGTGGATGCCAGTGCCGTTCAAGCTTCTTTCCTTTGACGCATCTTAACACGTGGTTTTCAATATGATCCAGCCAGAGGAGGGTACAATGTCTGGCAGCTTCACTGATTTGCAAGGTCATTGTCTGTGGCCATTGTTGCTCCAACATTGGGCAGATACACTGACCGCTTCTGGTTTTCAATCTGTTGAGACACCCCCATTCATCCCCATGATTAGTCAGCTCCAGGTGGAAAATGGTCACCTAGCTGGTTCAATACCATTGTTGGATAGCACGCCTTCTTTCCACAATGCGACTCCTTAGAAACTTTTTCAAGGAGTTGGACTTTGGCTAGAACTCTGGATTTAATGTGTTTGCAGCTGGTCTCTGTTCAGACAGGAAGGGTGTTCCACATTAGATCCTTGACAGTAATAATAGCCCCCTTGCATGCTTGCTACACACGACCGGATTTCTGGTGGAGCAATTTCCTGCTAAGGTGTGTAAATTGTCCGTTGGATTTGGGCGGAGACCTCATGTGTTGCCGCGGATGAGGCATTTAACGCGGGACCAGCTTCGTGGCATGGGTTGATCTTTTTCATGAGCAGCATTGTATTACAATTTAGAGGACCCCTAGATCCAGAGGTATACTAACCAGTAGGGGTTACCACTACACTTCTTTCGAAACTGACTGTGATACTCTCAAGCATTGTCTGACTCTCTGTACAAGGATCGACGGACTTAATTCTCGAGGACTCTATGCGCCATAAACCAGATGGCGGATATAGGAACACCAGATTTTAATTAGCATTTTTATCAAATTAAAGAACATGAGGAATTTCCAAGACAGAAGCGCCCTCAATCATTTTCTCAACCCACCCGATTTTTTTACATATTTGGAATGCTTACCATGTTTAGATCACACCTGAGGTGAATAAAGCCGAATACGGCGTCTTTATGTAATAAGATAATGGTTTAGACTGCTGTCGTGCACGACAGAAAGTCAAAGCATGGTTTTCTTTTCCTATGGGAACATTACGAATAGCATGCAGCTGATGAAAAAGGTTTGCCGTTTTCTTTTCTGCCTTTTGTCCAATAAACCTTCGAACGTTCTCGGTATGTGGCCTACGACCGATCCAGTGAAAATTTTGAGAGAAATTCGTTCCTAAAAAATCTCCTTCCTGTCACTTCAAATTTAGTATCGATTAAATCCCGGCAAGTGGCTCTACTACTAACTGGGGTTTCCCCACCGAGACCTTCAGCAAAAAAACAAAAAAACACCAAAGGGCGATATCCTAACTACTGGTCTGGGCCACGCTCGCTCCTCATATACTAACAGTCTAACAGAAGGTCCAGTGGAAAAGGCGCAGAATTCATGATCATCGACCGCGATTCGAGCCCCGCGTGCGCAACGTGTTTTGTGTCCTTGGGCAAGACCCTTGACTCAAAGCCTCAACGACCCAGCGACAATGGGAGCTGCTGGGTGTGATATTACAATCTAACTCTGATAGGATTTGTGCGCGTAGCCGCTGCTACCCCTACTTTGCTCTATAAGAATAAGTTGTATTATAGTATGTTAAATCATAATCCATCTAAAGTTTGGGAAGAAGGTTTGAAGATGTTTTTTTCCCTAGTTTGAAGGGTGCTGAATCAAAATTTTGGTCCACCTCTGGAAATGTGGGGAACTTTGTAAAATAAGGGGTAACAATAGTACCGGGGTAAATTGGAACAAGTCAATTGGTTTTAAATTACACCAGGATATTTGTCTCACTATAAGGATTAAAAAAGTATAGGTTTAGCTGGTTTCCGACCTTTAGTTAGCCGTAAGGCACTATCAGGGTCAGGTCTCCTGGGGTAACTTTATCCATGCAACGATTTTTTTGAACTGGTGTCAAATGGTTCATACTGCCTTATTTACCAATCTTGGCATTTGGTTTCGTATTAGGTGGGCCCAAAAGTAACAATGGTCTGCTGGTCTATGGGCACAGAACCGACCTCAAATGTACACAAGCTGTCACCCAAAGAATGGAATAATTTTTCTCTGCTCGTGTGGCAGAGTAATACTTTGACACGGGTTTTCATAAATCTGAGCATTGGAATTTTTTTCCCCAGATGACCTTGAACCTATCAGGGCTGTTAGCCATGGAACTAAGTCGGAACCTATACACCTATACTTTTTTTAATCCTTATAATGAGACAAACATTGGTGTACATTAAAACCAATTTTACTTTATTTCAAATTTACCCCTGTACTAATTTACCCCCTTATTTTACAAGTTTCCCCCATTCCCAGAGTTTGGACCCAAAATTTCTGATCACACCCTTCAAACATTAGAAAACCTTCAAACCTTCTTTCCAAACTTCTAGAATGGATTCTGATTTCTCCACTACGATTTATTAATATGGGCTACTCAACAATAGATTGATCCTGGCTGGTGACCTCATTTGCCATATCATATCCACAGTGACAGCAATCACATGCCCCCTCCTGACTTTTTACCGAATCAAAGGTTCTTTGCAAACATGCAAAATGGGCAAACCTTTGGCATAAAGAAAAACAAGAATGCGAAATGAAATCAGCGGACTTCTGCCAAAACTTATAGAATCGAAATGATGTTATTCACATCACCATATCAACCATACTCCCTCTATCTAAAACACACAGTATTTTGTTCTTTTTGTTTTTTTTTTTCTTTCTATAATAAATATCATGTATAAGCATTATAAAAATAATTAGAATAGCATAACATTACCTGCAGATTTTGATACCTACATCAATGCTTGTTCGTTTTGATATTTTATTACAAAGATAACAAGAGAAACAAATCTCATGTGAAATTCTAAGTTCAGAATTAAGTTTTTTTCACATACTGACTTAGACATATAGCTTCTTCAAAAGAGATAATGGGAACCTTATAAAATATCCAACGTCTTAAGATTATGCTAATTGCAGTTAATTATCTAAGCTTTTGTGGCCCGTATTCCAGAAACTTGTTTAGCTAAACGCGATTTTAGCTTAAAATCGCCGTAATTTAAATTGCGTTTAAGGAAAACGCGTTTTAATATTTTTAACCATTTGCTTACTTAAACAGAAGCTTCAAACACGAGTAACATCGTCGTTATTTAAAGACGCTAACTTGAGTGTATAAAAGGCCGTATTGTGTTTTAATGGTTGAGCGCACAAAGTGTATTATGGCTTTCCGTAGCGTTTAAGGTGCTACATCAACTGGGCGAGAATGATATGCACCATTGCTGTTGTCAATTGGACAGTGCAATGGGCCGTGCACTTGGCGAAAACACACACTAAAACACTTCTTAAACTAGCCCCATACCTAGTTTAAATTTCGATGCATTTTGGCGGAGTTAAAATTGTCGTTTAACTTAAAACTCCTTTCTGGAATTTAGTTTACTTAAGCGAATACGTTTATCTTTCTATAAACGGTCGTTTAGCTTACAACGCGCTAAAACAACCTTTTTTGAATAACGGGACCAGTGTGTTTAATAATACTTCCCTCTATGATTAAATCGTGCTCTAGCATTCTACACAATCATTATAACGTTAACGAAATTGATGTCATAATCTATAATGTTTATTATCAAGGCCGCAGCAGGTCTCTTGTGGCCCTATTCCAGGAAACTATTTTTAGCTAAACGTAAGTTTAAGCAAAACGCATTTAAATATTTATATAACCATCTGTAAAACAGAAGCTTAAACACGAGCACATCGTCGTTATTTTTAAAGACGTAACCTTAAGGCCCTAATTTTGGTTTAAATGTTGTTGATTGAGAGAACAAAGTGTATTAATTGCTTTCCGTTGCTTAGCGTTTAGGGTGCTACAACCAACTGGACCAGAATAGATATGCCCGGGCCCCCCGCTGCCTTGCGGTTGTCATTTGGACAGTGCAAAGAACCGTGCACTTGACGAAAACACACATTTTAAAAACAGCGCTAAACAACTTCTGAAATGATCCACGTACCTAGTTTAAATTTGGGATGCATTTTGTTTTTTTTTGGCGAGTCAAAATGATTTTTAAACTTCCTTCTGGAATCGCGATACATTTATCTCACGATAAATGTTCGCTTAGCTTTAAATCGAGCGAAACAACTTTTTGGAATACTGGCCGTAGAGATTCATACTATAAAAATAATTTAACAAAATAAGGTAATGCAGATAAATTTCTAGTTTGACATACCACCTATCGACGACGTTTAATTCTTTTAGTACTGTATGTTCTCAGTGAGTAGTTGATAGTACTTTTTTTTACTTAAAGACACTAGAACATGTACATGTTGTAGAACCTTATTCCTGATTTCAAAGTCTGAATACAACTAAGCAATACATTATTTACAAAATGGTTTAAATAAATACTTTATTACTATAATCACATCGATATTTAAATCCTAAACATATATGAAACACTAAATAAATATTCCTCACTAGATAATATCCTGAACTGTTTTGGAAAACTAAATAGGAAGCCATGTTGTACCCTAAAACTAAATAAACATCATCTTGAACGTAAAGGGACAAAAAGCCAGTTTTGACAAAATTGGAGGGCGCCCTAGTGTGAAAACGTGCCATTGTCCCTTTAGAGGTTTTCCGATTATTTATTTTTTTTTGTTATTTTTTATTTTTGTCCACTGTCACAAACATGTATAAACAAAATGATAAACCTTAATAAATAAATACCCATAGGTTATGTAAAAGGAGCATCTATTTGGTTTATACATACGATAAAATTAAAATACGTTAAGAATATGGTTTCAATGAATCTTACTTTGCACAAGTTATTAAACATATATATGTTTGACAATATCAGAAGAACCCATACAAAGCAGTATTTTGAGATCATACATGGGTGAAGGGACGAGTGACACTCACTGGCAAAAGCGCGAGGCGTGAGGTCGCAGTACCCTCTGCAAAAAGGGTAAAAAGTTACTTAAAAAATACGCAAAATAATACCAGGGGGGGGGGGCATACGAGACAATTATGTACCTGACAGTCAGACCTAATGGACAAACATGGTTGTCTGAACTTAATGTTATGATGAAATGCAATTTAGAGGAGATCAAAACATAATAAGTGTGAATATGGATATGAATATATGAGTATGGAAATATAAAAAGTAGAAAAGAAAATCTATTAGAAGGAATGTCATCATACATCTTGCAAAGAGACTTTTTAACTTTTTTTTAAAGGATGATAGGGAGGGTGAATTCTGGATTTCAGAGGGCCAGTTTGCATCCATAGCTTAGGACATTGGGATTTGGAGGTATTACTGACAAGAACAGTGCTTGGTGGTGTATGAAGGGGTCATTAGCATGCCTGGTATCATAATTGTGGGAAAGAGTGTCACGTTGAAGAAGTCTTCAGAAATAAGATCCATGGAAAAGGATGGTGGTGATAACTGGTAACATAAAAGAGGGCACTTTAAGTTGATAGATAGCGCTACTTTAAGAGTAGAAAAGAGATAAAAAGGGGTATCAGTATGTGATCAAGCCAGAGAGAATTGGTACAGGTACGGATGGCGCGTTTTTTGAAGAAGACATATTCAAGAATGGGATTTGTTAAGGATCACCAGATCATGGCACCATAATACAGATATGGAAATGATAGAAGTTAAATAGTCTTAGTGAATGCGGGGAAGATCAGGACGTACCTTACGAATCACAGCCAATGTATTTTGGAAAAACTATTGTTGGCACATGCTGTGTAAGGAATTGCCAGGAAATATTTAAGTCAATATAAGTCCAAGGAATTTGGTTGAGTCAACCTTAAGGATTGGAGTATGCTCAATTTGAATATTAAAATTTTTTAGTTTTTTTCTTTTATTTACTATTTTATTTTTAAACTCATATAATTAGTCTTTTTTTATATTTAGAGAAAGTTAATTTAGAGCTAAAAAACCGTTAGATATGTGTTAAGTTTTCATGTTAGTATTTGCTCAAGTTGTATACGCGGGTATGAGTGTGAAAATAAAAATTCGTGTCCTCAGCAATAAATAAACTGGGGAATTTTAACTAGGTGTAAATCATTATTGGCAAATTATGAATAAGATAGGGCCAAGTATAGGAGCCCTGGCGGAACCCGCATGTGATGCTTACGGATTCATCGGTCAATGTTTTTGTAATCACTCGTTGATATCTTCCGTTCAGTAGCTTCCTCATCCATCGTTGGCCAAGGCTCCTGAATACTCATACTCATCAAGTTTTAGATATAAGAATTTCATGGTTGATGGTATCAAAGCCGAAATAAATATAACTAGATCAGAAAATACCAAGTTGTAGTAACTTGTTGTCTAATTTGTGCAATATACAGTAAAGTTTTGATTGCCATGAAGTAGATCTCCTTATGCCTAAAGCCAAATTGTTGAGAATAAGGGATTATTCTTTGTGATAAAGTTAAAAACGGACATAATACAACTTTTTTCGAGAAGTTTACCTTCAACTTTGGCCAAATTGGATATAGGCCTATAGTTTGAGAAATCATGTTTATCACCCGCTTTAAAAATGGGTCACATTGGCTATTTTAATTGGGATGGTAACCGTACAGTTGTTATTGAATCAGTAAAAATATGGGCAGTGACCTCACTTATTGATGGCGACAATTTGTTTTAGTAGCGTGCTGCTAATACCGTCCGATCCACTACGTAACTATCTTTAAGTTTAGAGGTTAGTTTAATAACCTCCTCAGGGGAAGTAGGTGACATAAATAAACTATTTAGAGTTAATGCAAGATGGTTGTTTGGAAGGTTGGTGTGAGGATTAGATTTTTTTTCAGCAATTGTTTTACCCATGTTGCAAAAAAGTCATTACAATTTTCAAGCCATTATCTTTTATTGTACGTTTTAATCCATGCTTAGGTAGGACAAATCGGGATTGTGTTTTGTTTAATTACGTCCTAATAAATTTTTTCAAATTTTTTTCACATTAGTTGAGTATTATTTTCTGGTTGCGTTTCATTTTTAGATGAGTGAAAAGGATTTTTTTGCTGAGTCGAAGAAGTGAGTTTAGGTGGTTACCGTACTTTGTATATGTTACCGTATTATCGGTAGTTGGTTTTGACAGAAAGTTTATAGAGTTTAATCTTAGTTTTAATAGATTTGATTAAAAACCTTTGGTAACCCAGGGCTTTTAGTTGTCTTACGTTTGGAAATTCTTTTATTATAATAGGACAATGGCTGTCAACAATTTTGAATTTATTCTCAAATATACTGTAGGCCTGTTCAGTGTCAGTGGAGTCAATTACTTCATGCCAATCAGCAGTGGAAAGAGCAATGGTTTAGGCCTCTGATATTATTGGGCTTAAGTTGGCGTGAACGGACTGAGTCCTAAGATATATGTGATTAGTGCTAAAGGATTTGGAAATGATCGAGAGGTCAGTAATATAATACCTAAATTGATGTTAAGCGAATCAAACCGATGTCGTTGGTGAAGTGTTTGTCGATTAAAAAAACTGACACTGTGTGCCATGTTTATTGGTCTTTTATCGAGTTGGAGATCAATAGAGGAATAAAATCATGGGAATATTAAATTAATAAATTCTCTCACTTGGGACGCCGATTGATGAGCGCAAAGAATTTGATGTTTAAAATGCACCCATGAGGTCACATATCTTTTTTCATTGGAAATGGTGCTAAGAAGGGTCGTTGTGGAGGTTCTTCACTTAATGAAATCGGGAAAAACGACATAATCGGGTTTGTAGACTACACCAACAATAAACTTAGAGGAATTGGTAGAAACTACTTTCATAACAAGAGACTCCGTCACGCAATTAATGGAAAGTCAGTCTATTACATAGCTAAGCTCAGGGGAAACAAAAAGACTGACACCTCCTCCACGACGGCCTGATCGAATTGAATTTTCAACAGATTAGTTTTTACCAAGGTCATGAGGGAAGCTTCATCTTCGAGTTTGAACCAGTTGGAAAACCATAGTATATCAAAATGTTGCGGGAAGTACAAGCATGTAGTTAACTTAGGTCATCTGCTTTTCTACTGAGCTACATGCATTAAGTGAAAGAGAGAGATACTGAATTAGAGATGCCTGGCTGGTGGGTATGAATGTTCTCAGAAGTGTATTACTGGCTAGAGATAAGGATCCAGTCCTCGGTTACGTCATTGCTGTCATATGAGGAGGAGGGATGTAGAGAGCTGTCAAAAGAAAAAGGTTTGGTAGATGCGAGAGAAAAAAAGGGTCAGACATTCAATTTTACAAGGTGGTTACAAATGGGTCAACAGAGAAAAAAAAAATATTCGAGAAAAAAATGATTCATTAGGGAAGGTAGGGGAAAAACAAAATGGTGAATTGGGTGACCAAAAAGAGGCAGTTTATGAACCGCAATAGTTGTTAACAAACTGAAGTCAGTCCATGGTATAATAAAACAAAAAAATTTGCTCACCTGCGTGAGTTGGGATAATTTGATTGAATGGAAAATTTTGAAGTGGACAGGGATTTTTACGTAAACAAGAGGCGGGGACGCAGGCCCCAGAAATATTAGGTGTTCTTTCCGAGTCACAACAAATGCGAGCACATAATCAAATACAAAAAAACATATTAATAGACCACTAAATTAAGGCGATATAAGGATACAATTATCAATCGAAACTGAACAAAATATGTGCTCAACAGGGTCCTGGTTGCAGAACAATGGATTGTGAGAATTTCCCATTCTAAATGAATAATAAGTGTATAAGTTAAAATAATAAAGGCATGTATAATGTACATAAACAATTTAGAACAGAGCAGTCATTAAATGTGAAGATAAAATTATAATAAATATAACCCGTAACAATGTATTAAGCAAGACTGCAGTGAGTGGAGTTGCGGTATAAGAAAATCGCAAGAGCATAGAAGCAGTCGCATGCATAAAAACAAATGAAAAGAGAACAATGGAAACTGCCGCATCTTATGCTCACACAACTTACTAATGTTATGTTTATTGGTTTTGGAAGCTGTAATTAACACAACCAGACACTAAAGATGACTATTTTCTAGTCAATCTTACACACACAAAAAAGTATGATGTTGAAAATCAAAAAAAAAAAAAAAAGTCAAATAAGATCCCGAAACAAGTTTTAACAGTGAACCAAGGAGATGTAGAGTAATTAACGAAGGGCATGGAGGGATTGGTTCCACTTACCATTGATCCTTGCTCTGAAATATGCCATTATTTGTATCCATAATCAAGACAAATAATAAAAGTAGGAGAGGGAAGTGCATTGACCATCCAAGTAACTATAATAATATAATCTTACCAGTGATATAGTTAAGCTCTAGTGTTGATGGAAAGCAAGTTATCGTAGGCCCTTGACTCGAAGGCACATGATAATTCATTTGGTAGAGCACAAACCGCCCGCAAAAGGCAAGATGGATCAAAACGGGAACACGCAAACAAGCTTTAAAAAGGCGAAGAAGCATGCCAAGTAGGTATTAATGTCTCTCCGAGTCACAACATTCGAGAAGCATATAAAATAACAAAAAACATATTAATAAACACTGGAATTAAGAAGTAAAATGAAACGTTGCCAGTGATCATCAAAACTAATCAAGGCGATGTAAAGATACCAATATCAGTCAAACTGAATAAAATATTTGCGTGAAGGGGGTCTGTATAATAATACATAAAGAATAATGAAAAATAATTGTATACATGAGCAATGAGTGTATAATAAGTTATAATAACAATGGCAGTGCATACTAATACATAAATCAGATTTAGCAAACAGAGCATATTCATTTTTGTGAGTGTACAGCCAATCTACATTCTATTATAGATACTGCAGAAACTTTTCTGAATCTCCAGAGAAAATTAGAGCCATTACTAAATTCCATAATATAAACGCTGCAATTGGGTCTAATACGGGTTGGTCAAAAAGATTAGAAACATTCGGTTAAAAGCTATGTGCAATGACTATTGCCCTCTGTAGTAGGTTTTTCTGCGCTCTAATGCACTTTTTCTAAGGCCACTTCGCCGTCAATTTCTTTATTTTATTGCTTACTGCATAGCGACATAGCTGATTTCACATTTCTTTGCGTGCGTGTTTCTGAGATAAATTGTATTGTATGTATGTGTGTGTGCATGCATGCATGTGTGTGTGTGTGAGAGAGTGTGTGTGTGTGTGTGTGTGTGTTTGTGTGTGTGTGTGTGTATGTGGGTCGATGTCTGTATGTGCGTGTGTTCCATGCCAATCTATAGTACCTATGCCATGCTACAACGGGCATTGATTTAATCTGGTTGACACAATAGCTTGTAAACAGCTTGGCACACAAGACGTGTTATGTATGTACAATGTGTGTACTTGCAAACACATTAGTCCGTATTCGAGAAACTTGTTAAGCTAAACGCAATTTTAGCTTAAAATTGGGGTAATTTAAAAGTGCGTTTAAGCAAAACGCATTTAAATATGTTTAACCATTAATTTTGCTTACTTAGTTTAAACACGAGTAACATCGTCGTTATTAAAGACGCTAACTTGAGTGTACAAAAGGCATATTAAGTGTTTTAATTCTTGAGCGCCCAAAGCGTATTAAGGCTTTCCGAAGCGCTTAGGGTGCTACACCACCTGGACGAGAATATGCGCCTTTGTATTGCTGCTGTCATTTGGACAGTAATATGGGCCGTGCACTTAACGAAAACACACACTAAAAACCCTTCTTAAACTAGCCCGGTATCCAGTTTCAATTTCGATTCATTTTGGAGGAGTTAAAATTGCGTTTAAACATACATTCCTTATTGAATTGCGTATACTTAAGCGATACGTTTATCGTACAGATACGTTTATCTCACAGACAAACGTTCGCTAGACACCTTTTTGGAATACGGACCATTATGTTCAAAATGGGAGGAAAACTCCTACCAAGCGACTCCCAATTTTCGTAGCAATAGACTAAAATTAAAAATCTTTTTCCCCCTTCTATAAATAACCTTTTCTCTATTATTCCTATGTATCTAATTAAATAAATAGTATTAGTTGACTTAGTTCCATACTGTATTACATTAAGAATATTAAATACAGACCAAGTAAACATAGAATACATATATATTATGTCTCTTCAAATAAAATTGCACTTCAAATGAATTTGGATATGGCACGAAAAATATCGTAATAATTTAAATCAACGAAGAGCATTATGAATATCATAATTCAAACAAAACTTACATATTGGTTTAGGTGATACAATATGAATAATATTTCGTTACAAGGCGGTATGTACGATAAGTCGTCAACGTAAGAAGGATCAGTGTATTCTTCTACTTGGGAGGTTCCGTTGAAATTTTGCGCATCAATCTGAAAACAAAAATATCAATTGAAAACCAAAATTAATAACATCGTTAAAATTATTTTTTTGTATTCGTATATAACGTTCACATATCTTGTGAATAATAAAAGTTAAAGGTCAATATCACAATAATGACGATTTAATGACGTATTTTAGGAAAAATGCCGGAAGAATTTTTGGAGGCCTTCCATGTTGGGCGGTTGGGCCGTTATGACGAAGCAACCTATTTTCATCAGCTCGTGTACCACGGAATGTCGGCATTGTCAGGTTCCCATGGTCTACGCAGATATTCAACAACTTCAACTTTATTATTTCCACAAAAATCATGTTACACAAAAACAAATTAGAGAAACAAAATTTATGGAGGAGTTGATCAAAACGCCAATAAGACCAGACTGGGGTCAACCCCTGAAAGTTAATGTTACAACATATCTTAAAACAAGGACATACAATCAACAAAACACGAGAAAACGGCCAGTGATCAATGCACCATGATTCAAATTGCTTAAATTGCCATCAACAGCATATTGCAGTATAAATAAAATAATGCAAAAACTATTCTTTATTATTTGGAAATAAGTTCACTTTTAAATTGTTTGCGAAAGTGAGTTACTGATTCGAATTTTGTAGATGTTTCCCCAAATTGTTCCACAGAATAATTCAACATGTTCAACAGCTTCCATAAAGTCTATTATTAATTTACTAATCAGCTGGTTAAAGGGATTAGCAGCGATTTTCTAATCCGAAACATCGAAAAAAATCATCAAAAAATCATATTTTTATATTTTTGTTACTGGCATGGATATGCGAACATAACCTGTAAGTGGTTGGCTTGAAATCCGTGTATTAAAGACAAGGCAGTACTTTTTATCTGATTCTGTAATTTCTATACGTGCGTAAAAAAATTTCGTCTTGAGATCAAAAAAGCCTTTCCCGGTGAATATCACAGATTTTCATCGTGATAGTGTGCACCAAGATAGTTTAACCTCAAACACAAATATTATTGATCTTTGTTTATTCTGTACTGGTGTAAACCACAATCAGCTGTTTAGTGCAGATTTTGAGACGACGTCGCTGTATGTCTATTTGCGTGAGACGGCATGACAAATTTCCTCAAATATTTCATTTTTTTCACTATTTGGTGGTTTGTTTCTAAATTAAAGCAGTTATATGGAATTGTACACACTTATCCCCGATTTATAAGTTAAAAAATGCATTTCCACATTTTTTCGATTCTCTCGCATTATCGCTGCTAATCCCTTTAATTTCAGCGATTGCTTTCATCGAGAAAGATATGGTTATTCGCTCCTTGCATGGTTTCGACATTTGCATGTTGAGCCTCGAACTGGCATTGGAATAAAGGGGGAGTGTACGGTATTGCATAACATTGCATTCTCCTCTTGCAAGAGAATCGAACATGATCGATTTATTGAGTAAATGCTCCCATTCTTATTGTCAGGCGTTAGTTAAACTTTGCACAAATCGATTAGCCGATTTCGAGTTATAGCGCCACCAAGAGGCAATTTGGATGAAGCACCCATTTCATGTAATGCTTAAGGGGGGAAAAAAAAAAAAAAAAAAAATTTACTAAAAATCTAGTTGGTGCTCACCTGGTGAGCGCCAGATAAATCCTCCTTAAATTACTTCTTCTTTCTCTGTGCCAATTTTCAGCACTGGGCGATATCTGGTTTAAAAGAAAATGGTCACCCCAAAAAAACGAACTTTTAGCGGATATTTCCTATATGATTCTACAGGCACCCAAAATAACCCTTCCCCAACTTTAGTGCATTAACTTTGGTGTCCTGCCCCCCCTGGATTAGCCGATTTCGAGTTATAGCGCCACCAAGAGGCAATTTGGATGAAGCACCCATTTCATGTAATGCTTAAGGGGGGGGGGGTATGGGGTCTGACTTTGGTAAAAAATTGTTCCATTTACGAAAATGAGATAATGCAATGGCTTAATTGCGTAGATTGTAATCTACAAAATGCTTTTTATTCGATCGCAATCGGACATTCGGTTCCCGAGATATGGCTGATCAAAGTGAAGCAGTGTACGCGAAATTTGCCAAAAACGAATAGTCTCCTATACTTTATCATGTGAAAAATTTAAATGGGTTATATTTAAGATATTTTAAAAGATATTATTTATAAACGCGCATTTAACCATTTATTTCGGCTAAGTCGAAGTAAATAAATACTCATATTATTTTGTCCATAATCTAAAGTAATTAAATGTACTGGGTAAGTGATTTTTTATGTATTTTATTGTTTTCTCACCCTGCGATATTTAAGAAAGTTATTTTAAAAATTAATTACAGGACAATGGATGCACCGATTTCGATGATTCTTTCAAGTCGCCTGTTTGGGTATTATACATAACTTTGAAGCAGTCTAAAATCCAAAATCTCCTTAACAACAGCGCCGCAAGATATACAACACAGCATCCACTGTCGATGTCCTGATTAGAGGTATATCCCGATTTATTTAGGATCTCTGATATTGCTGCCAATTCGATGCTCTCCCCCAAGCAGCGAAGCCTTGCAAAGAGCGAATAGCGTTTTTCAACAAAACCATAGTGGTCTCGTTATTTAAAACCACTATCAGCAATTTCTTCAAAATGTAAACAAATCGCGCCCCTGTTTTCATCAAAGTCCATTTTTTTGCACTGTTGTATTGGAAATTGTTGTAGTAAAGACCCCTGTAAGTGGCTAAGAGTAACACTCCGTATTTGTCACGAAATGGTGACTTTTTATGCTTCGTTACTAATAAAAGTCGGAATCCGACTTTTTTTAGGTCTAAAAACAGTCGAAAATGGCATCTTTAAAATGCTTTAGTCTCTGTTTTCACATAGAACAGTAAAATATTGTGTTGATATGACCTAACACTAGCAATTTAGAGACAAAATGGGCATTTTTAATCTGAAGAAAAATGACTGATTGTGGCTTTAAGGTCAAAATAAATAAACGTGCACATAATGTTTTGTTTTGTTTTCGCCCAATGTAAACTTATTACCAGTCGTTAAAATAATAATACAATTGATGTGGGATTTAATTGCAAATCCGAGGTAGAGATGAACCAGTTAGAATATATCAGTATGCATTGCCCCCCCTACTTTCGTCCTGAAATGGAACAAAAAATCGACCGCGCAATCACATCAAATGCTTTAGCAAAACCAATCAAAACAAGGATGTCAATGCTATCGATTTGTTATCTTTTACCTGAAGGCAAATGATGATGGACATAAAAGGATATTTAATTGACACATTTGCTGTCGTCTTGTGTATAGAACCGTATTCTCAAGCCAGATATGTTGGTAGACAAGATAGACGCATTCCAGTGCTACAATACATTCACCTGTCAATGATCCCTGTGCAATCGCTAAACATGGTTCGATTGACAGCTGAATGTATTGTAGTCCTGGAATGTATGCATCTTGTCCACCAACATGTCTGGTGGCTGACGTCATATTGAATACGGTCTATAGGTAAGAGAGTAAAAAGTGTCACGCTCATTGCATTAAGATGCTCATCCTCGTTATTGAAGCAGTGGCAAACAGGAACTAACATACACAAAAAGTGCAATAAATGGTTCAGATGCTATCAGAGTTGATTTGAGAAATATATGAACTAAAAAGAACAATAAATTAGACCAAGATAAGAAATACTCACCATTCGTTCTAAGAAGCCAACAACGAATCTAATAGAGTTGTTCACCTCCTCTACTTCTCCAGATAAAGATGCCGGTACAATATGCTCCGATACACCAAGCATTAGCATTTGGAACTGGCTAAGAATGTCGAGATGCGATTCTAATAAATCTTCTTGGGCCTGAAAGGCAAAAAGAAGTTATTGCTTTACAATAAAATGACCCCCTTTGAGCTAAAACAACTAATTTAAGGGTTAAATATGACCAGGAAAAGAGTCATTTTAACTCAAATGGGGTCATTTTACTTTTTACTTTGACCCCGTATTTGTGCACAGAATGGCCCGTATTCCAAACAGAAGTTTAACAACTGTTTAGTTAAACAAACGTTAATTTCTGAAGTACCGAGGCGGATCAGGATAACATTTTTAATTGCTGTAAAAGCATCATATTTGTCAAATTAAACCAAAAAAATAAACTTCTGCACTAACATATCTATATTACTATGAAAAAAATGATACTGACGTTTAATGATTTATTACTTATCCACCCCACTACTTCAAAGATAAACGATTGTTTAGTTAAACAATTGTTAAACACCCTTTTTTTGGAATGCGGGCCACTGCATGGTCCTAAAATGGCGCAAGTATATGGCATCTTAATCATGTTAATCATAAGGTTATAAAAACGATGTCAAAAGCTACACACTTGGAAAGACGTCCGATTTCGCTGTCAAATATGTTTTATTTCATCTATTTTTTTTTCAGTCCAGAGATACATCCAAGCTGCCCAAAATCGATGTTATTGCTCTTTCCAGTTTGATTACTACGTGTAATCCGAAGACAAAAAGCGTCTTTACCATTAGGGATTATAAAGTTGTATAGGAATGGATGATCTTGAGATTGAATATTTTAGGTATTGATAATTATGAACAGGTTTCAAAGCAAATTTTCATAAGACTTACAATCTGGATACAAGGCAGGCACAAAATTAATGTGTCTCAACAGGGGAGTTTCCGTAACCTGACCCATCTGACACTTTTTTTCTAACACACCTATGAATTCGGAAACCTTAACGGAAGAAACATGCACGGTAATATGATGCGTTCCACTTGCACCATTTTTAGGAACATAATTTATATCAAAAACATTAGAATCGATACCAACACTGTTAAAAATGGTTGTAAAAAACGTCGTTAGAACTGGTAGCTGGGACGCAACGTGCAAATAACTGTAAAAACGTGTTTTTAACTGTTGTGAGTCCAGCTGCTAGTTAAAACGACCTTTTTATGGCAATTTTTTTTAACCGTGAAACATGATATAAACAAACCAAAAAATGAATATTTAATGAGTAAAATGACGCGTTCCACTTGCATCATCTTTAGGAACACAAGGTATATCAAAAACATTTGAATCGGTACCAAACGTGAGGTAAATACAAGCTATAAACAAACATTAAGTTTGTTACAATGTATGTGATGAAATAATCAAAGGAAATCACGATGACACATTCATGGGGTCATCCGTTTACAAGGTAATCCAGTGTTTGGGAATTCCCCTCAACATTAATACTTGCTAAAGTACTTCCGGTCTTACCAATTGGCTTCGCTTAAAGGGTTGCCCAATGAAAAAAAGTTGGGAAGGTCGACATCAGGGCATTGGTGGAACATCACAATGTAATTATCAGGGGTAGAGATGTGTTCCCTCTGTAAGAGATATAAAAGATCATAATTTATTAATTATAATGATTTGATGACATTTACTCAAATTTCACTGAGATTTTACTAGAGATATCATGGTAATCAGGGTAATCCCTTTGTTCATTTAATATGTTTGCAAGGATAAAAGTAAAAAAGTATCCAAAATATATCAATGATTATAATCAAAGAGGTTCTATATAGATAGAGAGGCAAAACGTTACGTAATCTTTAGAAATTCATCGTCTCGCATGTTTTGCCGACCACAAAGAAAACATAGAGTACCAACAATAGAAAGCAATGGCTGCCTCCGCTTCTTCCACATACTGTGGGTGCCGCTTTGCATATACACTAATCGGTAGTGATACAAATTGATGTATGTGTTAGAGGTATCCAGGTGTAATAATAGTGCACCTGGATCATTGTGCTCAGATACTCTTTTTTCTCATAATGCAATGCGCGCTTAGGTGAAAAGATGTATTCATTGAGGCGGTTTATTTAAATCAAGACGACTGACGTGTCATTTCATTCGTTGTGTGGCCATGGGTAGGACAAAATTCAACCACCCAATAGCACCCAACATCCAACAACTGATATTTTACCGGATTGTTTGTATCGAATTGACATTATGTGTGTATACAAGCACCCAAACTAATAATTATTCCGTGCAATATTCAAAATGTCAGCGCCCAGCACGGACGACTGGTTTTGAATGGGCTTCACCCCCTTGATTATAATTATAACTTAATCTGCAACCATTGTAGATTCTGTATCGTTTATATAACACATACGCTATAAATATAAAAGAGTCACAATTTCACTCTCAAAAGATTGAAACGCTTGTAAACCACTCTAAGATGAGTGTTATTTGAAAGAGCAAATATCTACTTAAAAATAATGACAATAACTCCAAAAAGAGTGATTTTCTACTCATTTAAGGAGCTAAATGAAGGACATCTTCTTTTGAGAAGTTAAATGAAGGACAACACTAAGTCTAGCGGGAATCCACTCCTCTTGGAGTGATTTTCAGTCTTTTTGAGTGGAGATTCGATCTTTTATAATACAAAAAACCCACTCATTTTGGAGTGGTTTACAAGAGTTTCACTCTTTTTGGGAGTGAAATTTTCACTCGTTTACATTTAGAGAGTAGGTCAGTGCTCGCTCTTGAGATGGCTTTGCAAATGACCCCAGGTAAACCATCTAAAAACACAGACCTCAGACTTGACTCATTTGAAATATATTTTCTATGATGTGATTTAGAATATTGTCATGATAATGAATGCTTTAGAATTTATTTAAAGGGAAATAATGGCAAGGAAAAACTATTCAGACATAATGAAATGGACTCTTATTGAACTCACTTCCACAAATTTGAAAACAATTTGGATGTTTACATTCTGTAAAAACAGTAAAACAGCAAGAGTTCGTGGCAGTTTGCGGTAATTCCTACCACGGAAAATCAATGTGTTGAAATCCCTGCCGGAATTTACAGTGTATCTAGCATGTTTTGTGACACAATTCAAAAGCATTCATGCACCGAGATTCAGACATTTTACTTCAGGCTTGTATAGTAGATTCAACCCATCGTGTCACCAGAGGAAAAGTTTTGGACAGCGTCGATTAGTTGAGAGAGAGGTAGAAAAAGGAAATATGTGGCCCGATTCACCTGTTTCATGAGCCTTTTGTGTTCTTTCATATCCAAAACACGGGCGCTCAAAAGTCAGTAACATTCAATTCACCTATTGCATTGAATACCTCTGAAGCAAATACGATTAGTCAGAATGTTTTGAGGGTTAATGCAGCTATAAATGCGCTTACATTGACTTGAATGCTTTCATTAAGAATAGAATTGATTTTACTCTGCTATCGGACTATAAATGTTACAATAGATTTAGCTTGGAATTTTAATTTCCACCCACTGCACATGCTCCTCATTCATCCCATACCTTGGGAGAAGTTAAAGAGGTGACACGATGGGTTGAATCTACTATAGTAAGATATTGATCTGGCAAGTTAAAGATGGATTAGCCGGGATTAGCACATATACAATAGCAATGGTCTGTGAGGTGAAGACTGCATGCTTTTTGAACAGTGTTGAAATTTGATAAATTGACATTACTGTCAGCATCCTTGGCTGAGAAGTGAAGCGGACAAGGAAAATAATATTAGTTACTTTTCCCTTTTTTTTACAAAATGTAAACACCCAAATTGCTTTCAAATTTGTCGAAGTGATTTCACTAAGGGTCCATTTCATTATGTCTGAATATTTTTCCATGGCATTGTATTCCTTTAATTAAATTTTTGGATATCTGAACAACTATAGTCGCCTGTACAATTTTGTAGCGGCCAAGTGCCTAGGCACAGGTCCTTAATCAGGGGAGGGACGGTGGAGGCGGACGCCCCCCTTCTCCATTCTAAAAAGCCCCCAACCCCTAAAAGAGCTGAAAAGAGCCAAAAACTAGTTTTTTTTAAATGTTTTTTGTCGAAAAAAGTTAATTTGAAATATTCATATACATTTCGGTAAAAAAAGTCCACTTTTGTCAAATTCCTCCCTCCTTTTGCAATTTTTTTGGGAAAAGTCCACTTTTGCAAAAAAAAAAAAAATATTCGCCCCTTTCCTAAAACAAAGTCTGGTTAGGGGCCTGCCTAGGCATGTTTTGCTATGTCATAAAACATGTGTGTAATGAAAAAAAGCCCTCTATGTACCATGAATTCAGAAAGGCGAAGCTGACGTTAGTACAGTGTTATAGATTGCGAAATGAGGCACAGGGGAACCAAACCGTGGTCAGCGATCAGTTAGTGGTCAAGAGATTCCTGAGGACTTCCCAATATTGAAGAGAATGATTGCGGAACATTGGACTTAAGTACTTTGCCTGGAAATGAAGTCTTCCTCGGCCCTTATATGGCGAAGAGAAACATTCAAAATCTTACACCCAAATGTAGGCCTTCATATCCTTTTGACATAGTTTTGATAACTTAATCCACGCCCCTTGTATGGAAAAAGAAAGTAAGATGGTGTTCCTATCGAAAAATATCTATGAACCACCGCAATCCCAGCTATGACAGAAAGGAGTATCTAAATATTTCTTGGCCCAAAAAAAAGTTTGTTTCCAGTAAGAAGCCCTATTACCAAAATGCGAAATGCGTTTTTTTTTAAATTAAATCAAAAATCAAAATGCATGCGGCCTACTGGAAACAAAGTTTTTTTTTCCTTAAGAACTCATTTACAGGTTTTATCATTTTTTTCTATGTGAGGGATATCAGATGGAGTTTAGCGAACCCATAGCAAAAAGTTTTATTTTGTAAACAATGACAGAGACGGTGTTTTTTCACATAATTTTTTTATCAACCATAAATTTCAAATATATTCCATCAAATTGTGGTTGTTGCTCTTAAATATTTTGTAAGATTTTGTTTGTTTGCTGACTATTAAAGGGACACAATGGCATAGAAAAAAATATTCAGACATAACGATATGCACCGTTACTGAAATCACTTCGACAAATTTGAAAACAATTTGTTTTTATATTTTGTAAAAAAGGAGGAGTAACTAATATTATTTTCCTTTTAAGCTTCACTTCTCTGCCACAGACAGCAACAATGCTTATATTCCTGCCAGAATTTTATCAAACTTGAAAAGCATGCAGTCATCAGCTCACAGACCATTGCTTTGTTTTCGTGCTAATCCCTGCTAATTCACTTTCACGTGTCAGAATCAATATCTTACTTACACTCCTGACGTTAAGCAAAACAAGGAGTCTGATGTTTTAAAATTGTATCAATAACATGCTAGAAACACTGTAAATTCTGGCAAGGATGTCAACACCTTGATTTTCCGTGGCAGGAATTGTCTATAACTCCTTCTGTTTTTACAGAATGTAAACATTCAAAATGTTTAAAAAAATTTGTGGAAGTGACTTCAGTAACTGCCCACTTCATTATGTCTAAATATTTTGTATGCCATTGTGCCCCTTTAACCCAGCCAGGGAAATTCAGCCAGAAGAATGATGCCATTTTACAAAAACAGTTAATAATAAGATCCTTGGCAACAGCCTTATATCAAATAATAAATTCTAACTTATTGGGATTCTTTGAAATGGGATTCTTTTTCCTTCTCTTTTTTTCCTTTTGACCAAAACGCTCAAACCAAGATTAAATGCAGTGATTGAATTTAACACACATGCACACTCATTGATCATTTATTTTTTCAATTTACAAAACCAAGATGATACTTAAATCGTTTCCCCATTAAATTCTCATTGCATCAATATAAAAACCGATGTTATTGTTTTTATTTGGGGATATTACTACAGAGTGAGTCAATAAAACCCTACATCCAGGAAAGATTTGTTTCTTGAAAGGTTAAAGAAAGGTTAGTTTTGCTTACATGTTTACATTGGCTGTTTACAGGGATAAACGGGCTATCAGAAGATTTTTATTTGGTGTCTTTCAGAAAATATGTCAATTTTGCGGAGAGACCCAAAAATTCTATTTGGCCACTTTTAGCCATACAATGCGAAAAGTCTGACACCAACTTACACCTTAACTTATTGTAGCAAAGGCAATTCACACATGCAATTTCAGTTGGTATTGATTTTTTTCTTGACAAAGATTAAAGATATATCAGTTTGAATAAAACTGTTTATTGTGAAACAGAATTATAAGTATCTTCGACAAATAAAATCACCATGATTCAATCAATAAAGTCAGTTAGTGAAATTCAGTCCACACAAATGTCTCAGTTCATGAATATAATAAAATTGCTCAAAGATTTTTGTTTTACATCTCTAAATAATAAGGCAGATATAGCACAAATACAGTAAAATCACTATCAGTGTCTATAAATTGCGAAAAGAACTAAGACTGAAGTTTTCTGTAAATAAATTGGAATTAAAACTTAAAATTAAATTGCACTTGTTTTACAAGCTAAATACGAAACGTCTATGGTTTAACTTTGACTCCCAAGTTTCATTGTTGGTTAACCGTTAAACAATGAAAACTTGCTGATCCATCCAAAGTAAACTGCGGTTTTACACCAGCCATCTTGACTTTCTTATGGACATTGATCACTGTTTCACTCTCATTTTCTTGTGCAATCTCGGGGATATTGTTCTGTTATTATGCCATTATTCTCAAACCTTCTATTGATTGACAATAATTTGGTGTTAAAGGTTTTTACTAAATCACTGCTGTAAACCACGTTTACGCTATGTAAACGATACATCTTTGTGTGGCTCAAAATGGCCAAACAAGATTTCTAAGTCTCTCAGCAAAATAGGCGTAACTTTTTCCTCCAACGTTCAAATGACACCAAATAAACGTTATCTGAGAGCCTGTTTATCCCTCTTCACAACCAAAGCAAGTTTTATTAGCAGAAGTAATCTACTTTAATTATTTTTCGTTCAGAGTGTATGATTTCGCCGCTGATGTAAGGAATTATAGATGACATTATAAGGGTTGGTACTGCACCCACTTTGCCTGCTCCCAGTTGAATTCAGCAGCCTTGACGGAATAAAGTGCACGTGGTACTGTACTTTATTCCGTCAAAGCTGCTGAATTCAACTGGGAGCAGACAAAGTGGGGTCACAAAATGTACCAACCCACATTATAAGGCCAACATGGCAAGAGTGAACAATCTCCCTAACTTCCAAGTTTCTATATAAATTTTAAAAGTAGACCTAAGTGGCATCATGATTAGATGTACACAAAATATATTAATACATGTACTCCAAACTAACCTCAAATTAACCATATTTAGATTTAGAGATCAATATGTTTTTATTTTGGTTCCAGAAATGTTTACCTGATTACTTTGCAAAGTTTGTTGAGGTGAGTTTCAAAGGAATGTCCAAAAGTTCGTATAGATTGTTCTCGAAATATCTTTTAAGTTTTGAGTTGAGCTGCAATCGCGTGAACTCATTGCCAGAACACATGACAAAGTGTCCATTAAATGAAGTTGGCAACTGCAGGCCTGTACTTGCACATAAATACCCAAAACTCTAATGCCAATGTTATATGTAAATAATGGAGTTTTATGTGTTTCATGTTAAAATTGGGGGGCAAGTCATTTTCCACTAATCGGAAAAATTATGTTTTTTAAATCTCCAGATCAGATAGGGGACGGAAATTGAATTTTACAACAGCGGTATAACAAAATTAAAAAGGTTCAAATATGGTTCACATAGAAAAAAGATCACACAAGAATTACACAAATAATGTAAGAATATTGTTATGTATTTTTTTGTGTGTGTTGAAACTGTGATAAATTGTTCTTCTTATCATAATTATCCCCAAAATGCAAAGTTTGTACCAACTATGACCACTCCTATGGGGAAAATGGCCGAAATGGTAAAAAGGTCAATTTTTGTTTGTCAACGTTTCTCTGATTTTTGAATAATGTGACAAATTTTGGTTGAGTCAAGGCATTAAAACAAGGATAGTTTTGACTATCTCCAATTTTCAATATCTATTCAAAACATCGACCAAACTAAGTCAATGACCATTGGAGTGACCTATATAACAGGATAAATTGGCAAAGAAAATGGTCAAAATTGTTTAATCTCTGCAGCTGTACAAACTATTCACTTCCTTCTTTTACCCAAATCGGACCACCTTCAAATTTTGACCTCTTAACAACCTGATATTTACGTGTTTTTTTTTTCAATTTGGACTTTTAGATTGTATTCATTAGAACAATTTGACATTTTTTCCAAACATTTAAGAAATTCAATTTTTGACTCCTTTGTAAACTTAATTTACCCAGAGTGCGTTTTAAATTTGGTTGGTAAAGATTTGTTTTTCCTGCGTCCAATAACATTGTTGATTGTTTTCAAAAAATATTTTGGAACATTCAATTTGATTTTAAAGAAATGGCCTCGTTGGGAACCAGAACCTTGCAAAATTTCTATATGTCTTGATTGTCCTGATTTTATGTGTGTTGATGTTTTATAATCATAATTTGTATTACTGGTCAGTTTTTAAGGTGAAAGTGACCCTACTGTTTTTCCCACTCGTTGCGAATTCATAAGTTTTTTTGATAGGGTCTACACAATGAAATTATGTCGCATTAAAATAAGTTTTTCAGATAATACTATATGCGGAATTTGAAAAATATTCAAAAAGATGCAAGATTATATCTAGTATTTTGTTACTTGATTGTACAGGTTTTGAGAGCCTGTAATAGTTATATTGCGTTAAAAGCAAAATCATCATCTTACAAAGGTAATACTTTTAGAACAGTTGTGCGAAATTTAAAATATAATATTGCTCTCCGGAAAAATATACAACGTATATTTTCAATAGATTTTGATATATTTATTTGTAATTATGTCGTATTGAAATGATTAGCCTCGGGAGATAATCACTTTCGGTTTTTTAAAGCGGTACTGGTACATTTTCAGCTAAATATGAAATTTCTTCAATTTTCTTTCAAATGATATAGTCTAGGACCTTGAAAGAATACAGATATATTTTATGCACAAATATATCAAACCATAAAATATAGATGCGCCTTAATATGAGGCTAAACACATCGAGTGATTTTAGCCTAATGTGTAGACCTGTTGTAACTTTAAGCAACAAATATGTTTATTACATGAATATCACAGACTAGTAATCATTCATAATAAAGCCACAAAGGTCACCGATTGGACAAAACATGGTGGATGCCGTGGAAGCAACTCCGGTGTGTGTTTTCCTTGTGTTTAACTTCATGATCCACTGTCTACTGAATAGCACCACTCCTGAGTGTTTTTAATATAAAATCATTCTTTTTACCCATAAGGGCGTTGATTTGGACTTAATCATGTCAGATGAGGGCTAATATATATTAAACCTTTATAACCATGCAAAATATCAATTTTGAAAGATATTGAGGGCACACTAATGTTTAAATGTGCCAGTGTCTCTTAAAGAACAATCCTTTTATAATTATACCAACTGAGCCATTTGAAATCCTACTCAGAAGTAACTGATTTTACTTACATAATTGTCATATAAGCTCTCCTGACTGATTACCAGACTGTATGCATGTTGTCTAAGGCTTCTAAGTAAACTTTCTGTGTCATTGGCCGATCTTCTGAATAGTGGATTTGCAGCAATTGCTCTAACCTGGCATCCCAGGACAATGAATAAACAAACTGAAAAAGAAAATAACCTTATTATTGCATTTTTGGAGCAAAGATAAGACATGTATTTCGTTATAGCCCGTAAGTATTAGAAAATTAAAGAGGCATTACACGATCCTCAGCCTCGACCCCACCTTTCACCCCATCACACCTGAGATTTTGGTACCATTAGAAACCTTATATTTTTCTCATCTCATCTGCAAAATATTTTGACTGACTTCTTACCCATTCTGTTGCTCAAGCTAAAATATGGTTTGTTTACGGTAACCGGAAAATAAACAATAACTCTATGGGCTATTGTAATACACACAATTTAATACCGCTCACATTAAATGGTATATTTCGAATTCAAATAAAATTTTGGAATTGAAGTATGTATGAGAAAAATATATATTGTGGGGCACTCTTAAATTGGGAGTTCACAATTGTATTTTAATTTGAACGCGAAAAGAGCTCATTTTAAATCTCTTTTCCTGGGTCAATAAAACAAACTAAAACGTGGTCGCATAAATTATCGCTATTGTAATTGTCGTAAGATATCAAAGAATAAAATTTGAAAGGTGGAAAAGATCAAGTATACATTTAAAGCTATAATTTAAAAAAAAGTATTACAAATTTAACAGTTAAGTTGCGTCATACCTGTAACAAATTAAGGTCATTACGTATATAGGTCGAGTAACTCGAGTTCACCCAAAAATTCAACCAATTTTGTTTAATACATTTCTAATTAAAATCCTATAAGTTAAATCACACCAAATCAACCGGTACAACATTCACACCACAAGGTAAATAAACAGACACGTGGGTTTAAAATAATCGAAAAAATAATGTTACTTTAAACGGTTGTCTGTTAATACGCCAAACGGGATATGTGGCAACAATATAATGGCCAAATGCTGGGTCACGGCCGCAGACCAAGTTCATAATGTAGGAAATCAGTGCCGCAATCTATATTTTTAGCGGTTGCAATTTCTCTTCGGTTTTGCACTATTGGTTTTGAAGTAAAACAATCTAAAGAGGGTAAACGATTTTCCCTTATAATATCAACCTTAATAGTGGTAGTACACAGCAAAGAAATCAGTGTATTAGCTTTTTTACCAATTGTTTATGCAAAATTGCAACGTGAGTAATAATAACGTGAGAAATCATGTTTCGTAATAGAGTAAAAACAATAGGGCCTACGTGATAGGTACCGTGTTTTGAGCCAGCAATTAAAATATAGAGGTATAGCAAAATTTGTCAAGTATTAACGGATTGAAAAGACTTTAGAAAATATATTACGATTTGGCAGTTTTATTTATACACTTTATAAGAATATTTTCTCCATTCCTCACTAATTATACATGGCCAATTTCTGGAAGATGTTTGATCTAACAAAAAATGCCCTATGGGAACAAACACTCGGATTAATATCATGTCCCTTCCCCAATTACCATAGATGTCTCAGGACTAACATATTTATGCCTTAATTGCCTACTTTGACCATAATAACAAATGTGTTTAAAATATAAAGTTTAAAGTGACAGAAGATTTCCCGAGTATGCGAATTTCGCTCAATTTGCACTTGATTGCACTTGAACGTGTGACACTACGCGAAGAACGTTCGAAGGTTTATTGGCTAAATAAGTAAAAAAGAACACCGAAAATAATGTTTGCTATGCCTGCTATCATAACAGTCCCTACAGCATGCTTTGATTTTTTTGTCATGCACGACAGAAAAATACTAAATCATCACCTATCTTATTACATAAAAACGGTCTAATACATTGTTTAGTCATTACCATATGCAAAAAAAAAAAAAAAAAACAGTTCGAAAAAAATATTGAGGGCGCTTCTTTCTGGAGATGTCTTCGTTTCTCTTTGAGCTACCCAGTCCGAATAACTTAGTGTTTTTAACAATACTACGCCTACGGAATATCCTTTCAATCACAAAGGCCTAATTTAGGCCAATGATTTCTACAATATGACAGATACCATTAATGGTCATGTATACACCAAAAAAGTTCGAAAAGGTTTAACATCAACTTACCAAATTGAATAATAAGACTTTCCATCTTCAGAAACATGTTGAGATGAATATTGCAAGAGAACTGGAATACGGAATATATGAATTGGAAGTTGATACGTCTTTGTGTGCGCGTTTAACAGTTATGGTGTGTCGGAACTTCCACACAGGTTTTTGTAGACCTTAAGCGCTCAACCAATACTTACACCGACCAATGGGTTTTCCCAGCGTAATGCTTCCGGTAAATTAGATAATTACCCTCGTAAAGCCTAAGAATATGAAGAATATTGTAGCAAAATTTGGCTTGGTAAGAGTACCCGGATTTCTGAAAACTATGTCCCGCAAAATGTTAGTATTATTAATATAGTGTTTCATGGGGGTCTTTGAGTAGGATAAAATTGACCTATCAAAGCTAGTAAATATTACGAAATTGAATAATTCCCGTCATCCCGGTACAGAGAGAGATGGTTTATCGAGATGTGGCGGCTACCTGGAAAATGTGAAATTAGGGAGGGGTTATTAATACAATTTTTTAAAGCTAGGTTTTAAACTATGGAGGGGTTGTACTTTAATAGAGGAGGTAACAAAGTTCAAATTGGTTCATGGTAAGTTGGTAACCCCTGTACTGGGTTCTGGTACTTTTATAGGGCCTATGGAAAATGCAAACAAAAGTCAAATTTAAACATTATTTTAGATATGGTCAAAATGTGTTCCACCCAACCAGCCTAAAATAATCTACCATAACATTTGAAGAAAAAATGAACAACATTTATGGATATGCAGCAATTCTTTAGCCCTGCAGGCATTTTTGCTGCTTTTTAGCCAAGAAAAAGCCTTCAGGAGCTAAAAGTTGGCCAAGTTTCCAGAAATGCTGTTCAAATTCTTTTAAAATATTATGGCGGTTCATTTTAGGTTGGTTGGAATCAACTTTGACCATACTAATTTTTTTTTGCATTTTTTTCCATAGGCCCTTTAGGGAGGTGTAAAAGCTGCAGATCCCATGTACAAGGGGGTTACCATGAACCGATTTTTCCCTTCCCCGACATGGAATTGGACCCAGAAAAATATAATAACTGGAATTTTCCAATTTCATCACCGTGAAATGACCTGCCCATTTAGTCGGGTTCACCATCGGTACCGTAGTGGATCGAAAAGTCACGCTACACTACAGGAGAGCGGTAGGAGCGAGACAGGAGCGCGATGGTGCAGTTTAGTGCAACAGACAATATTATGGAATAAAGCGTAATCTATGCACTTTATTCGGTTAAAGACAATTTAAAACGGTTGTCTAAGAAACTGGTTCATTTTGACATTGATTAGCGAAAAACCCTGAAAAAACTGTAGTGAAAGAGTGTGCGCTTCCGGGTAAAATTGTGAATTTTTGCACACAAGTACTTTAGGCATTGATAATCCATAAAATGGATGGAAGCAATTGCCAACCCCCTTAATGGCCCCCAGCTTGGGTTTCAAGGTTATACAGGGGTCAACATTTTAAAATGTTCTGATTGTGTTGAAAAGTACACCATGATGTTTGTCTGGTTAAAAGGATTCCAAAAAGGTATATTTTATACTATCTATGGCTTATAGTTTCGGAGCTATGGTGTAAAAACTGTCAAAATAGTGAAAAGGTCAATTTTGGTGTGTACATGAGTTAAAAGTTAAAAGTTGGTTTGATTCAGGTAATATGTGGTGCAAATTGTTTCCCTAGCATAAAGGATTGAAATAAGGAATAGTTTGCCTTCTCTGTTATGCTTAGTTTTCACGTTATCCAACAAAATAGGTCACAGGTCTATAGAATCCAATAGCTGTTGATTTTATTCGCCATTTTGGTTAATAACCAAACACTTCAGTCAAAAACTATTCCTATAATTCATTCTATGAGCTGAACCAACAACTTGAACCACGTTTTACAAAAATTGCAGCAACTTTTAATTTTTGACTCTTGTACAAACCAAAATGGACTTTTTCACCATTTTTACAGTTTTTACCCCATAATTCCAAAACTATAAGCCATGGGTAGCATAAACTACACCTTTTTGGAATCCTTTTAACCAGACAAACATCATGGTGCGCTTTTCAACACAATCGGAACATTTTAATTTTTTTACGCCTGTGTAACCTTGAACTCCAAGCTGGGGGCCATGAGAGGGGTGTGGCAAATGCTTCCATCATTTTTTTTTATTATCAATGCATAAAGTACTTGTGTACCAAAATTCACAGTTTTATCCAAATTTGCACACTTACATGAGATCTGTGCACTACAGTTGCCCACTATTACTCTACCCTATACCTCCATGGGCACTTTAATTTAATATGTTTATTCGATGGTATCAATTTATTATATTGCACTAAACTGGCTACTACCGGGCTCCTGCCTCGCTACTTGCTCGCTCCTGGAATATTTTCTGATTTACAAAACATTGGAGCTGAAGAATCAACTCCACTATAAGTTTTCTTTTTAAATATTTGGCAATAGTTCCATATGTACCCCCTTTGGAGTTATACATGTAAATTTTTTTTTTAATTTTTGGCCTTAGGGTTAGGGTATTTGTTAGTGCTAGGCCATAAATAAAAAAAGGAGGGGTACATAAGGAAAAATATTTATATGTGAATAATTGACCATGACGAGGTCGTATATCCATGCATTTAAATGCATTTTTGAAAAAAATCACGGAGCGGACCCCTGCCTTGGGTTGAGGGAGGATTGGCCCTAGATCTAACAAGAACGAAAACGCTAGCTCCTTTTTTGCGGTGATCGTCAAATGTTCCTTTAGGGACATTAGACATTAGGGATATGGGCCAAGGGAACACCAATGACCGATCCAAGCGCCCAGTCTAAATTGCTGTTATCTAATTAATTCATTCGGGTGAGTCGCTATATATATTGAATGAGGCTTGGTCATGCACCATCGTCTGCAAGTCCAGAAACCGGGGCTTTGGAAATGTTTTCTCACGTTATGGTCAAGGTTGGTGCCTATTCTAATTACCTTTTGAAATACTGATCTACTATACACACACATACATAAACAAACACGTAGGGTAACATGCCCAAACGTAGTACACATATCCCGGATACATACGAAGAGTTTTAAATGGAAATGTGCTAAATCAATCACGGTACCGTTTATATGAAGTACGTGTACTTGTAAAAATACATTTTTGGGAATTTGTTTGACATTTGCAGCTGCTTCTGTTGCCTAAATATTTAAAATTTACTTATCGGCAATTTCCTGCATTTTCCGGAAATGTTTAATTAAACAGGCATATAAATATGGACAAATGGGATTTTAAAAATGTGTTTTTCCACTTAGGCTTTAATGCACTATAATTTTACATTTAGCCCTAAAATAAGTTACTGCTTTGCATTTAATAAAAGCTAACCCACAGGATAAAGAATCTTTGGAAATAGCCCCAAATTAATGAAAGCTGCCATTTCAGCGAAATATTTGTTTTTCAAATGTATAACTCAAAAAAGAAATGAGATTTATTTATTCATTTTGATTTAAAGTGACACACTAAGCTTGGCGCAAGTCACAAAGTGGTTCTGCAAAGGGCCTGGTCAATTTTGTTTCGCTGAAAAAAAGCGCTAAAAGTTTACTTTATGGAATTTACATATACTAACACCCCCTCCCCAAACACACGCATGCGTATTACTATAAAATCCCTCAAGAAACCTTGTTGGTAACCGGAACTAGTCTCTCCCAAACATAAGCGAGAGTGAGTTTCTAAAGTTATAGTAATACGCAGTGGCGGCACCAGTATATGGAAGCACAAGTGTATCACTTTCTTCTTATCCCTAGATAAGGAAGCCTTATCTCCAAATACACTACTCCCGTTAATGGATATAACGCTTTCGTTAACTGGAGATAACAAAGCTGATGAACCCCAAAGACGCGCCTTATCTGGGGTTAACAAAGCTGAACCCCAATAACGGTCCTTATCTTAAGTTTAACAAAGCTTATCTCAAAATAAGAAAGCTGAACCCAATAACGGTCCTATCTTGGGTTAACAAGCTGAACCACCCAAATAACGTCCTTATCTAGGGTTCACAACAAGCCTGAACCCCCAAATCACGGTCCTTATCTTAAGATACAAAGCTGAAATCCCAAATAACGGTCCCTTATCTGGGTTTAACAAAACTTATCTCTAAATAAAACCTTATCTAGGGATAAGGCCCCTTATCTAATCCCTCCAAATAATGCTCAGTTAACTCAGATAACAAAGCTGAAACCAAATAACGATCCTTATTTTGGGTTAACAAAGCTGAACCCCAAATCACGGTCGTTAGTTTGGGGTTCAGCTTTTGTTATCTCCAGGATTCGGGCCCGTTATTTGGGGGTTCGCTTTGCTACACACAAAATCACCGATAATGATGTTATCTATAAAGGACCGTCATTTTTGGTTCGCTTTGTTATCACTCCTAGATAAGCTTTGTAAGCTCTATATAGGACCGTTATATGGGATTCAGCTTTCTTAAACCCTAGATAACCGTTATTTGGGGTTCAGTTTTAACCGTAAGATAGGACCGTTTTTATTTAAGGGTTTCAGCAGCTTTGCTAACCCTAGAAAGGAGTGTTTAACTCCAGATAAGGTCCGTTATTTAGGGGTTTCACTTTCTTATCTGGAAGATAAAGGGTGGCCCTTATCTCGGATAAGAACCTTAACCCAAGATAAGCTTTGTTAACCCCAGATAAGGGTCGATATTTGGGGTTTCACTTCTGCTACTCGAGATAAGCTGTTTAACTTAAGGAATTTAAGGGGTGCGTTATTTGGGGTTTCGCTTTGTTAACCCTAGATAAGGCTCGTTTTTGGGGTTCAAGCTTGTTATCTCCAGTTACGAAGCGTTAATCTCCGTTAACGGAGTGTTTATTTTGGAGATAAGCATTCCTTATCTAAGGAAAGGAAAAGTGATCACCCTTGTGCTTCCATACCAGTATCATATTTTAGAGGGAGAAGGGGTGGGGATGGGGAAAGCGATAACTCGGGGGGGGGGGGGGGGGGGTCATTTGGGATTTGGGGATTAGGGGGTATCCGACTCATCGGTTTTTGACATATTTGTCAAGTCCATTGCATTTGGGAAAACAGGAAAACAGGGGGAAAGGAAAATATGGCTCATTTCTCCCAGCGGGCATGGACATTTTAGTATAAGATGTCAGATTGTTTTCAAGAAAATAATGATAAAACAACAGAAATACAATTATTTAATATTTTTGCCCAAGCTCAATTTTTCCTTTTTTTGCAGGAAAATGCTCCCATAATTAAGTTTTGCTAAAGTGACAAACTTATGCATTTTAACATAGTACCGTGTAGTTTTTGGAGTTGTTTTGTTGAGGCAAATAAAGCATACGAAAGCTTAGAATTTAAGGATCCGATCGTCCTAGTTACTATAATAACGAATTCCCTCCTTTAAAATGGTTATGAACATAAATGTCCTTCAAAATGGGGGTCGATCACATGACCTTCTACACACCACACACTGCCCTAATGGATCATTACGTACACATGTTGATGTCCCATACTATCCAAATTTTTGCACGATTTAAAACTCACATTTGCAATCAAGGTTTTAGTGATATGGTTCCTGTTAGGGAGAAAACATCACAGAAAATTGGACCATGGCCGTGTTCACCCGCTTAAGGTGTTTTGTAACATGAATCATTGCTGCCTGGGGTTGTTGTTGCCGTCCTTATAATTTCCTAACAAAAGATATGATGTTTGCAAATTTGGTAGGTATACCTATTGGTAAGGGTCTTTCTTTATATTTATGCCAAATAAATAAAATATATCTTCGTTTGACGTCATGCTGCCAGGAAATCTAAAAATGTCCGATAAATAAGTGATCAACTTTTACGTTTGAGCCATTTTACAAACATAGGATTATTACGAAAATCCCAGAAATTGCCGTTTACTTTGGTTGGAAAGGTCCCAAATAATTGGGGTCATATTTTTGACATACTAGTTAAAGGGACAGGGGGAGATTTTTTTTTAGGTTACAAATTTCTCTTAATTTGCACTTGATCGGTGGTAGAACACCTACCGAGAATGTTTCAAAGGTTTATTGGTTAAACAAGAACAAAGAAAAAAAATGTTTTGAACTGCCTGCTATCGTAATCCCCCCATAGAAAAGCATGCGTAGATTTTGTTACATATTAACGACAGCTAGCTTGAAAAAAAACTCGGGTTAGAAAAAAGTTGGGACGCTTGCTGAAAATGTCCTCGTGTATCTTTAAGAGTGTTATTAAAATACGGGAACAATTTAATGGATTAAATAAAAAAAATCGGACGAAAGCAGATGTTCCCATTTTTCCCTGTCGTGAATTTCTTTTAGCTCTGCATTGTTTTTTGTTTTGTTTTATTTTTTTGCTTGTTTTTTTTTATTTTAGAAAACTATTTCAAATAACCATGGAAGTAGCTAAAATGTTATTTTGACTAAATTGACGAAAATAATGTTGGAGCACTTGTTTTCCTTCTTTCTTCTTCTCTCTTTCTCGCTCTCTCACTTTCTTTCCCTCTCCATCACTCACTCACTCACTCAATCACTCACTCACTCAATCACTCACTCACTCACTCAATCACTCAATCACTCACTCACTCAATCAATCAATCAATCAATTAATCAATCAATCTATCAATCAATCACCCAACTAAATGTATTATATTTATTGGACGTGATTTTGTTTTTTTGAGCGTCGATATACGCGATATTGACTCTATATTGACGCAATATTTGCAAGCTATACACTGCAAAAATCGTGACTTGCCTGAGGACACTATTTTAAGACGCGACTTTGAAGTCACTTTTGCAGAGTCCTTATACAAGTCTTGAATTTAGACATGTCTTTTGGATGGACGCGGCTTAATATGCCTTTAAAATTTAAGACATGTCTAGCTACAAGATATAAAAATGGTATTAAGCCATGCCCGGAGCCATGCCTTCAATTATAGGAGCAGAATAGGACATAATCTGTCTTCGTGTCCTTATAAAAGACACATCATTGAATAAGTGAGTTTAAACAAGTCACTTATGACATGACTCATATACAAAAAATCATGATTAACTACAAGACGTGTGGTTATAAGCCTATTAACCATATACCATGTAACCATTTTTATGTAAGCAGACTTGAATTCATTGATACTCTTTATAACGGCTTTTGTCCTGTTATGTTCTTTTTCGCCTTTTCTTTATAAATAATTGAGTGATATTTTAGTAGTTGTTATGGTGTTTTCTTTGTTTATAATACATTGATCTGATAATCGCCAACTATAAAAGTTATAAAGTTATTCATTTTATCAAAAAAAATAAGTTTTTATATTAGGATGCTCCTGTATTCAATTTACTTGTTCAAATTCTTGCTATTCCTTTAAAGTTCAAATTGCTTTCATTTATCCCTCGTTGAGTACTCGTCTAAGGAACGTCATTTCTGTACCACCGGGTTGCAAACCCGTAATAATTTTATTAACGAAGCACTCAATGCATGATGGTAAATTTCATATAATAAAATGTATAATAGCTATGGCTCACGTTTTTCTATATACAAAATAAGTAGTAATATCTCTGCGTTTGATGTCACAATGATGTCATAATCCCAAGAACCTCAAATTTCCCCGGTATCCTCTAAAATGGTCAAATTTTCAATTTGGCCCCCAAAACACCCAAATACGGGATTTGAAGTCAATTGTTTACCATATAAGGAAATACGAGTAGCTATTTTGATTTACATAGCAAGATTCATGCTTATACCGCTAAGACGTGTTTTCGTTGTAGCAAAAACTAAATCTCTGATGTTACACCAAAGCACTAACCCGGAACTTCGACGATATACCCTACCCCGGAAAAGTTGATTGGTCATTTTTATACTATACAATGAGCGCAAAGGATACTCCTGCAATTAGCTAAAACCTTTTACTCATCTATTAAATTGTCTTTTTTCATACTTTATTATACTATTTTGAACTTAAAACTGTTTTTATAAATATTATTTTTGTATAACGATGTCATGTAAATAATGCTAATAAAATCAGAAATGGAATAAAAATAAAATATCAAGAATGACTGATATCCGTATACACCTTTGTACACAAATATCACTGACATTGAGGAAAGGCGTTATTCTCATTAGATTGTACACAAATTCAGAGAGTTCGCTAAAAACAGCTGTAGTCCTTCGCCCATTGCATCATTCGTGAAACATGCAGGACACATTGTCAGGTCACGTTCTTGAAACCACAAAGTAATATTTCAAAAGGACCCTGAAGCTTTTTCTAAACTAACTTACATCTAAACTAACATTTGTAAGCCTGACTTTTTTTTTAAATTATGTAAATTACCAAGAATTGAAACTCTCTGGGATTTTAAGGTAATTATCATCCGTATGTTGTGATGATTTTTCCCACCGGCATGAAAACCACGTCCTATTTAGTGAACCTTGGTTAGTTGGTAACGGAAATACGCCTTAATATCAAATTAAAACACATACCGTATTACCATTCTATTTCACAATGTCGGGAAAACTCTCTGAATATGATACCCTTGTTGTATACACTAATATTATATACCTTAAAAGCACGAGACATGTTCTCCTACCTTTTGAGATGTTGGGACACACTATCAAACACTCTTAATTTTCAGGGATTTAAAAGTTAATCCTTAAGAATTGTAGTTAGGGATCAATCAAAATAGATTTAAAATTAAATCACTTGTGCCGTAGATTCAATCCTAATAGATTTGAATTCAAATCTAACATGATTAAACGTTAATGCAATAGAGATTAGTTATAAATCATAACATTGATTGGTCCCTAACTACAATTCAAAGGGCTCGTAAGGATTAACCATTAAGGCCCGTATTCGAAAAAGGTGTTTAGCGCGATTTTAAGCCAAGCGAACGTTTATATGTGAGATAAACGCATCGCAATTCCAGAAAGGATTTTAAAGTTAAACGCAATTTTAACTCCGCCAAAATGCATCGAAATTTAAACTAGGTACGGGGCTAGTTTAAGAAGTGTTTTAGTGTGTGTTTCCTTCAAGTGCACGGCCCATTGCACTGTCTAATTGACAACAGCAATGATGCATATCGTTCTCGCCCTGTTGGTGTTTCACCTTAAACGGTACGGAAAGCCATGATACACTTTGTGCGCTCAACCATTAAAATACAATAGGGCCTTTTATACACTCAAGTAAACGTCTTTAAATAACGACGATGTTACTCGTGTTTAAAACTTCTGTTTAAGCAAGCAAATGGTTAAAAATATTTAAACGCATTTTGCTTAAACGTAATTTTAAATTACGGCGATTTTAAGCTAAAATCGCGTTTAGTTAAACAAGTTTCTGGAATACGGCCCTTTATCTATGAAATTTAGAGTGAAAATTCTCATGTCTGCAACGTATTCAACGCAAGACTTTCAGAAGAATGTAATTTTAATTTGTTTGGCTAGAAACATACACTGCAAAACAGTCATAATGATTTAAACACTTATTTGCACCACGTTTCTAAACACTTTGTCTAAACATGTTGAATATTTAAACACATACCGTATTACCATTCTATTTGATAATGTCGGTACAACTCTCTTAATATGATACCCTTGTTGTATACACTAATATTATATACCTTAAAAGCACGAGACATGTTCTTTTACGTTTTGAGATGTTGGACACACTATTAAACACTCTAAATTTCAGGGATTTAAAAGTTAATCCTTAAGAAATGTAGTTAGTGACCAATCAAAATAGATTTAAAATTAAATCACTTGTGCTGTAGATTCAATCCTAATAGATTTTAATTCAAATCTGATATGATTGAACATTGATTGGTCCCTAACTACAACCCTAAGGTCCGTATGCACAAAAAGTTAAACCAGGTTTAAAGTTAGACCTGGTTTAAGTCAAAACTAGTTTTGTCCGAAATTGACAGTTTATTTTTCATTGTAAATTAACTAGCAAATTTTAAAGATTAAAATGCAAAATTTCAAAATAAATTCAAAATATTACATGTCAACACAAAGGAATATGTCTTTTCTGGTGGGACTAAATTACACTTAGACGAGGTCAACTTTAGACTTGTTCTTGTGCATACGGACCTAAGAGCTCATAAGGATAACTTTTAAATCTCTGAAATTTAGAGGAAATATCCATATGTCTTGTAACGTATTCAATGCAAGACTTTCAGATGAAACCTAATTTTAATTTTGTGATTCATTATTACAAATGTATTGGCTATAAACACACACTGCAAAACATCTTAATGATTTAAACACTTATTTGCACCACGTTTCTAAACACTTTGTCTAAACATGTTGAATATAAACGCGTTGTAGCTAAACATGTTTAAAGTCTAGACATGTTTAGGTATTTAACACGAAGTGTTTAGGTATTTGGTGCAACGTGTTTAGAAATTTGACATGTTTAATACCTAAACACTTCTTTGTACCATGTTTCTAAACGCCTTTTGCGGTACACGGAATGGCAGGCCAACAGAGTAAGAAAGTAGTATGCTAAGTAACTAAATAGGTTCCATTAAAAAAAACTACCTATACCGTTAGAAAACTTCGTAGATATATATGCACTGTTAGTAAATGCAAGATTTAATTTTCTTTGCTATCATAGGGACATTTTGGTCGATTTTTAAAGCCCGAAAGTACACTGTCAATTATCAACCAATGGAGATTACAATATTCCTGTCTCCTTAATGATAATTATATTAATATTACTATTTTATTTAATGATTATAGTTATATAGCAGTGAAGCCGCCCAGTCTTTGTTCACTATAATAGCCATTTTTTAAATGTGATATTTACAGACATACTTTCCTGCATCTTTTAATACCATTTCAAGGGCAAAGAGGCCTTGTGTTCGTGCATGACTGCACATGATTAGAAATAAAGTGGATCCAGGTGCATTTATGAATGCGCTAAACCGGCAGCTGACAATTCGAACGGGGTTTTGAACCAGCCACTGTTTTTACTACTTTCCAGCATTCGAATGCTCTTTGGATGTTCTTTGTTCAGCTTGGAGCGAAGAAGAAGAGCCGATGGCGTAAGCTTCAGAATGGAACTACCCCAGGGGAGCGTGCTTGCACCTCTCTTGCAACCTAATACCAACGACCAACCTAGGAGTGCAAGAACCTGTCGTTTTATTTTATCATGACATCTGGAATTAGCGCACTAAGATGAGACTTCACAGTTGTCGAAGAGTACTCTCCCAAGCTTTGGATGAACCACCCTTATTTGAAAACCATCTACGTGCAAATCCCTCCAAGACGCAGGTGTGTGCTTTCCATGTACGAACGTGAAACCAAACGTCCAGCTTAAAGTTACCTGGTGTGGAACACACCTGGAGCACTGTGATCACCCTGTCTACCTAGTGGTTTACCTTGACCGCAACTCTCTCTTTACAAGACCACATCGATCAGACGCAGAGTAAAGTATGTTCACGGGCAAAAAAAAAAAAACCTCTTGAACCACCACTGGCATGCACAAGATGGGGTGCTTCGCCCACATACCCTAAGATCACCGGCAAACTTGCCCTGTGTGTTACTCATAATTTCCTGAGTATGCTTGCCCTGTATGGGAAGACAACCCAGGCCAAGAGCTTGATTCACCGTGTTAAATGCCTCCCTCCGTCCTTACACAGGATTCCTTCCGTCCCAACACCAACGGAAAATTTGCACATCCTAGCAGGAGTTGCTCCACCAGACATCCGTCGTAGTGAAGTGAGCATGCAAGAGCGTAGCCTGCCAAGTATCTAATGTGCAGCACCCTATGTAATGTCTGGACAGATACCTGCTGTCACCCGCCTTAAATCCAGGCGAGTTTCTTAGTAAAGTCCCACCCCTTGAAACAGTCTCTACGGAGCTTAAGAGAGTCCGCCTGGAAAGAAAGACCTTGCCTCAAGCAAGTAACTCTAATTGTAATTGAACCTGTGGTGAGCATCTCCCCACCTGGAGATGACTCCTCAGGGCTGAATGGGTATCCTCAATCAGATTGAGAACCAGAATTGGGGGGCGATCTAAGGTTTCCTTGCAGAAAGTGGGGGTACCTGGCAGCAGATCAAGGACACTACCTGTGTTGTGGAACAGCACGGGCAGACAATGGAACAATCTCTTGGTCTGCCCCCTGCTGGAGCAACATGCCCAACAAGGACCTTGCGGAATTCATGAAGCAGCCAGACTTTGTGCCCATCTCTGGCTGGATCAGATTGAGAACCACAGTGTTTGGACACTATAAGAATAAGAAAGTCTTCTGATTGTACACACACACTCTCTACGTTCTCTCACACATCTTGTTGGTCATTCCCCACCTTGTAAAATATGCCTCAGCTCACTCACACAAACTCTGAATCGTTTTGGTAAGCGAATTCCATCGCACTCAGAGTGGTAAGCTTCTTTGTAAAATGCTTTCATCGTCCCAATATCCATGAGGCAATAAATGTCCGTAAATATGCTCCACTGGAACGTCTGAACCTAAATAAAGGTTATTCTGGTGGACGAAAGAACTGCAGGTCAGTGGCAAGTATCCAAGTTGTCCGAAATGATCTGCAAAACCAGCAGCAGGATGGACGGAGAATCAGCTCCCCCGTAATGGGCTTAAATTAACACAAGTAGTTCGGATAACTCGTCTTGATATCCATTGGCATCTGTATCAGATGATTCGCAGGTATGAACATCACGACTATCATCCGCGAAGGATGCCCTTCTGCAACTGGCTACTTCACAGGCCACCTCCTTTCCTTGAAGATTTGTGCATTTGGAGATGAAAGTGTATTTTCCATGAACATGATGAATGGTTCTTTGAACACACACAATGTTCGGATGTACACATTTGCACAAAAAGAATCTCGGATTTTTTCGATCAGTATTTTGCCAAAGTCCAATAATTTTGAAAGTTTTCAAAATAAGCATTTTGTTGCCTATGTCTTGCTCTTTCATTTAACATCTTAACAACAACTTATACGAAGACACCGCAAAATAAAACTTACAAAAGAGACCACAACAAAAGTAACAATAAGAGACCACAAATAAAACTTACAACAAGAGACCTCAAACAAGACTTACAACAACGAGATACCACAAATTCACAAGACAAAACACAAAAGTTTCAACATATGAAATGAACAAATCAGCCATCAGAGAATATTGCTTTGGATAACCATGTTATCAACTAGAAAGACCCAAAGTTTCGTGAAAAAGTTGATAACCAACTCACCAGAAAAATAAGAGAGGTTGTTTGAAAAAGGAAAGTACAAGACTGTTAATCAGGACATTGGTTGTTACTCAGATACGTATAATACGATTGATTGATAAAGAGAACTGAGCATCCTGTGGATGAGGAGTTCGCCGGAACTTACTAGAAATTCGCGGGAAAGACCGAATCCATAGCATTCCGAAAGCCATTCTGAAGAAGCCATCAACCAAGATGGCAAGAGTGCAAAATTTGTGGGTAAAAATGGATTGTCACTCAAAATGTTCCGATATTTATTTACAAGAACTAGAAGTGACCATTACTGGCAGGAGACCATTGCTTACAACAACATGCTCATTTTAATTTAAATTGAAGAGATCTTTAACAATGCAAATGATAATGACATTAAGAAATTATTTTTTCATTTCGTTTGTTTTACCTATAACCATAACTCAACTTGTAGTTTGAAGGTTCACCGATGCACTTTATACTATTGATATTAGATGGTTTGTAAAGTTGAAAATACCAATTTCCCTTTTCATGCTATGTATCTTGTCAAATTAATAGTATTAAAAACTAATCAAAGTACAAGCAATGTAACCCGTAGAGCTGGTATTCTGTAAGGGAGACTAACTTTAGTCGTGGGTTTAAAACAGGGTTAGTCCTACAAGAGTGGACCTTTTTCTTTCAAAATACTGTGAAAGTTAAATGTAACGGGTGAGAAAATTCCTCATGGGTGAGCCGAAACGGCCCATCCATGAGGAATTTTCTCACCCGTTACAGCACATGTTTATAGATGTTGGAAGAAAAAAAGGTCCACTCTTGTAGGACTAACCCTGGTTTAAACCCACGACTAAAGTTAGTCTTCATTTCAGAATACCAGCGTAGAAGTATTCTAACATGTATAGAAGAATGTAAAATAAGGATGACTGGTCATACAATACAATACAACGGCATTTGATATAGCGCCTCTCAAAACAAGGTCAAAACGCTTTACAAATAAGAGGCATACATTAGCCTAAACCATGTTCATCTTTTACAATACCTGTTGTATTACTATGAGATAAGTACTTAACAATCAACTCTAAAAAAAAAAAAAAGAAACATGCTGCATAATTAAATATCATTTGAGGGCAATAACAAAAAACACATTTTAAGCACACAATCAACACTTAGGAAATAGATGAGAATCTTAGAGCTTCTTAAAAGTAACAATGGACTTGGAGTGTCGAACAGAGCTAGTCAAAGAGTTCCATAGCTAGGGGCTGCATTGCTAAAAAACCCTGTCACCCGTGACCTTTTTGTGCGGGAATTGGAGGATCGTCTTGTCATCTGCAGAACGCCATCCTGGCCTGCCAGGAATATACAAGAGAGGTATTCGAGCAAGTAAGATTGCATTGTCCGGAAATGGCCCTTGTAATAGAGTCTCATAAGCTTAAAGACAACGCCGCTCACAAAAAATAAATTGGTAAGCTAATACTAATTGGTCATCCGGGATGTCATCGTACTGGTACCATAACTTATAGCCTATTACAGCTCTTGAGTTTTACATAGCAGTTACTTCCCTGGAGCCACTATTTTGTGGTTGTATATTATGGCAATTCAACCCCACTTCTACGAACAAAGATAAGTAATTAATTCGAAGTATAACCCAATTTGTCTCTGAGCAGGAAAAAAAGCGCGGGGAAAATTGTCATTATGCGGCTAATTGTAAGGGGTTATATAATGACCAGCTCAATGGTTGAAAATTACCTTGTCTACTAGGTAGGATTTTAAACTATTGTTCCATATTTATCATGTTTATAGTGTGAATTCTTTTACTTCGTCGCACTATTAAAGGGACATTATGGCATGAAAAAAAATTACATAATGAAAAGGGAACCCTTACTGAAATCACTCCACGAGTTTTGAAACAATTTGATGTTTACATTCTGTAAAAACATGTAAAGCAGGAAGAGTTCCGGGGGGGGGAGGTGGCAGTTTGTGGCAATTTTCTGGAACAAGGATGCTGACATTTACTGCAGATTTACCCAAAACTGAAAAGCACGTTGTCATCAGCCACAGACTTGATATGTGTTATGTGCTTAATGCCGGCTAATTAATCTTTCACTTGCCAGATGCAATATCTTAAGAAGCCGAAAGACATGATGATCCCGGTCTGAATTGCGCGTGTAGAAAGTATTATCGTCCGCGTTCTCATAGTCCGGGAACAATGGTGAACAATAGGGCAATCGATGAAGTTGACTCTTCCACACAACTTAGTTCACGCTTTTTCCTTATCGTTATGGAGACCCGGAACTATGGCTCTGCCCGGACGATATCTTGCTTTCACACCGGGTTGAATGCTTTTGAATGGGGTCGCAAAAATGCTAGATCACTGTAATTGTCAGGGGAGTGTTCAACACGGTGCTACATCACGCCCAGAGTGATGTAGCACCGTGGGAAAATTTTTGGTGCTTGTCAGAGCCATGGAGATTAACCGACATATAAAACACTCCCGATAAAAATGTTCAATTTTCTCAAATGTTCATAGGTTCAGGACCCAGATGAGGGATGTTGACTCGGAAATAGAACAAAATTTCTGACACACTGATGCAACATATCCAAAGACACCCTCGTTTTAGGAGATATTGAGACTTACATTCATTTACACACATTCTCATGAGGCGCCTGATAACGTTCGTCTCTCACGCAGTACCAAATTTAGATAATATATTTCGCAGACTGTGAATTTCCGCACGGCCGAACACCGTACAGCGACACTGTCGTAAGCGTGGTATCCCCAGTAGTTGGAGTGGGCTACTGGTTTCAAGACCGACAAGTTTTTCCCACTTTTCTCCTTCTCCTGTTTCCGTTTTTAAATGAAATTAAAAGCGGATCACCAAATTTCGTTTTATTTTAAACTAACCAAATTAAAAGCTTATCTTCAATAACAGGACCATTGCCACTCAATAATGTATCCACTACACACCATCTTCGACTCTTAAATTTGGTTTATCAACAAACCTGAAAGGTTGCAACGAGAAGATTTCACATATCAGGTGCCCTAAAAAATGAAAGTACTGATTTTGCCCTGATGTTAAAGTTTGTTCCATACAAAATCCCCATCTGAGAGGACTAAGTGAGAAGTGTTTTTCTTTGGTAGAAAAATTGGAAATTTCTAATTTCTATTAGGAGCAAATACGAATCCGCCTATGTTTTATATGAATATAAGCAAATAAAATCCTCGTTTTCTCTCTTTAAGACTTTTCTGTAGCCAAAGACAATGTAAGAAATCTATTGAGCAGTGTTAGTCTATATGAAATTACATTATGAAACAAATATTGGGTGCCCTCAAAATCTCTCGTCGCACCTTTAAAACCGATGATCATTCATCAAGATACCGTTTTGAGAATGATTGAATGAAGTAACTATGGCACGCTCCACCTATCAATCATGGCGAGTTTTCCCTCGCATGTCGAGTTGCATGCTATGGATATCGGTTACCCCGCATATGTCGAGTTGTTTACAGCGGCCTGCCTATCCAGTTTGAACTCTTATGTGCCGAGTTCATAAATCATGTCAGAATAAATCATGTCAAAAGAATAAATCATGCCGATTTTAAAAAATGGGCATGATTTTTTTCTCACCATGACCAAACTCGACATAATTTTTTCTCAACATGAGCAAACTCGACATGATTTTTTTCTCAACATCTAGCAAACTCGAGTTTGCTCACTCATGTCGAGTGTGCAGCGTTATATGTCGAGTTTACAGGCGCTAATCTGCCCAGTTTGGCCTCTATTCATCGAGTTTTGCTCCCTATAATGGTAGTTTGACATAAAATCAATTCAGTTTTCTCATTTCCAGAAAAAAATCTGTGGGGTTTTTCCTCATGGTTTTGAAGAAAAATTTCAATGTCGAGATTGTGAAACTCGTCATGATTTTTTTCTGACTGAGGAATCCTGGAAATGATTTATGTCAAACTCACCATATAGAGAGCAAAACTCGAATGTAAGAGGGCAAACTGGACAGATAGCGCGTAAAACTTCGACCTATAACGCTGCCCACTCGACATACGGCGTTGTAAAACTCGATACACGGCGCGTGAAACTCGACATGCGCGGGAAAAACTCGCCATGATTGATACGGGAGCGTGCCAAAGTAAACCACGAATAAAATAATCATACTATAATACGTGTCATTCAAAAATAATTCACCTAACCAGTATCCCTCTTTATTTTTCTACTAGAATCAGACGATTGATGACGATCTTAGTTGAAATTTCCTACGACTCGCACCACTAAAATCGTCTCCAAATACAATTGGGATATTCAGTTTTTTTCGTAAAGTCCGCCTTTTTATTCTTGCAGAAATCCCTACCCACTCCCAATGCATCAATGTGCTTCTTATCTGTGGCTCTAATTTAGCGGCACAAAAAACAACCCCCCCCCCCCCCCCAAAAAAAAGGGGCGATCTTGTTCATGGTGAAAAGGGCTGTAAAATGATAACTTTTCTTTGTTGTTTATGTTTTCATTTATTCACTATCATCATTGAGTCAACTGCATCAGATTCCCGCTCACAAATTTATAATAGTCCTCGTATAGAAATGAATCCCCCCTTCCCAAAAAAACACGTGTCCCCCCACCCCCCCCCCCCCTGTGTCATAGTCAGACATACGAAATGGACAATTGCTGTAATCACTTGCCACCTTTGAAAACAATTTTGGATGTTTCCATTCAGCAAGAGGTAAAGAGAATTCCTGCTGCTGAAAATCAGGTGTTGACCGTCTTGGGCCAGAATTTAAAAGTATTTCTATCATGGTTTTTTGAGCAATTAAAAAGCATTCAGACATTTGTACTTCACTACAATGGTGAGTGGAGCTGATAACTGCATGCTTTCCTTTACCGATTTTGAGAAAAATGCTCCAGTAATGTCGCATCCTTGCTGTCTGTGGCAGAGAAGTGAACTTAGCAATGGAAAAATATTACTTACTCCTTTCTCTTTAACAAATTTAAACATCCAACAGTGGCGTACCCTGAGGTGGTGGTGGGGGGGGGGGGGGGTTAGGGAGTAGCTGCCCCCCTGGGAATCTCCCCCCCCCCCCGAAAAATTAGTGAGTTTTGGGCATATGCGGCCAATTTACAGTGAAAACAACATATTCCTATAACTATTCTAGAAAATTTTAATATATGCTTTTTTCCCCCGAAAATGTTTTTCCACCCTTTGGGGCCCCCTTAACAAAAGCTAGTTACGACGACGCCACTGCACCCAAATGTTTTTCAAATTTGTTGCAAGTGATACGTAAGGGTCCATTTCATTATGTCTGATTTTTGCTATGTCCATTGTGCCCCTTTAAAATCGAGGTTCAAGGCCCCGACACTTCGATATCTGTATAGTAGTTTATTATATCAAAATATATTTTTCTATCTTTAAGGTGCTTCTAATCTACTCAAATGCGAATATAACGGTAGGTGTAAACACACTTCTCTCGTTGGTTTGAAATATTATACCGGTATTCAATGTACAGTTTTAAGAGCATCGGAAGTCTTTCAGTTCCGAAAGGAACTGGAAGCGAGATTGTCAGTTTTGATAAGAGAAAAAGACCTATTTTGAAGTGTGATCTGTCTATACATGTATAGACAGACAAGAATATCTGTTGCAATAATTAACATTCAAAATACAAGGTACCTTATCCGTGCAATATTAATTATTATCATAACAATTGAATGATAAACAAGTCACAATTTTCCAAGGTCGTGCATCTTCTTATATATATTTTAATATTATTATTATTATAGTAACCCTTCTTAATTATGATGGTTATCTTGTATACTTTAGTGTTAAAAGTAATTTAGTATAATAGTCGGTTGTTTTTCCTCGAAGGCAAACAGTGCTCTGTTATCTTTAACGCATTAACGGTTTGGTTCACAAATAAAAACGTATGTTACATAACTTGAGTCGTAGGATTGGCTAAACTCAAAACAAATTGAGATAATTTGTTCAACAACAACATAAAAAGAACACATTAAATGCTTCGAAGGAAAAACGCCAATTAAAAGATATAAATACTTGTATTTACCGGACTTCAAAAAGATAAAGTAGGAAACATACAAAAAATAAATAAATAAATACAGTGACACCATAAGAAAATAGGAACCGCTTACATCAAGGCAGAATATTTATGAATAATACGATGAGTGTTTATATCTACATTTTGATAGGCATACAGAAATCTATGAAACATCCCGAATGATTGTTATTTATACCCCTAACGTCCTTTTCGGAAAAATGACTACAAACGTAGCGATCACCGCAAAAAGGCAGGTAGCGTTATTTTTCTTGTTAGATCTAGGGGCAATTTCACCCTAAAAACAAGACCAGGGTCACGTCCGCTCCTTATTTTATGAAAAGTGCAAAAAAATGCAGTTAAGGGACGTTGGGGATATAGAGTAGATATACTTCAAGTATTTTTAAGGCTGTGCGAAGAATATTGATTGTATTTACAACTTACAACTGGTATGCAGTTGAACTGAACACTATACCTATTGCGCAACTCGATGAAATACACAATACACTACACAATAGGTAGTGTTTATCAAAGGTATGCTAGCTGCACGTTATCAATATTTTCAGGTCAATAATCACATAGCAGTATCCATAATGCTTAATTAGTCGAGGGAATTTCCCACTATGAAGCCAGTGCACGAACACTATATAGGCCATAATCTGTGCACTGAAAATGTCGAACTGAAGGCATTGCAATTCTTTACTGCATACGCAGTGCAGGGGAAAAATCAGAAAAGAGTGGACCCTTCTATGGAATTGGGGGTGGGGTGGGCGAATTGGGAGCGTAGAAGCCTGATCATGGCCGTAAAGAACATACATTTTGATACAAATGTTTTGGATTTAATAAAACCGATGTACATCGACGGCCATATACTAGTATTAAAGATGTAGAGTTGGTCAACTCTGCACAGGTGTTAGTTTACGCTATTACTTAACTTTATATCGGTGCAACAAGCAAGTTTAGTGAACCTTGTTGTCCTAAAGGTCCGTTCATACTTCCACTGCAATGCAGTGAGTTGCATTGCCCGAATAGCAGTCTCTGCCCAAGAGGCTGACTACAACAAATTAAGTAAATTCGTTTTAACTTGCATTGCAGTGGGTTGCATCAACACACTAAAAACGCCAAGTCAACTATGCACCGACTAAAAAATGGGGTCAAAATTATGACCACAAAAAGGGTAATTTCGCACGTTTTTGACCACAATTTTAACCCCATTTTAGTCGGTGCATAGTTGACTCAAAACGGGGTCAAAAATGACCGTTATTTAAAATATTTTTAGGGTGAAGTTGCAGTAGAAAGTGATCGATATATCGGCACTGCAGCAGCACTGCACTGTATTGCAGTGGAAGTATGAACGGACCTTTAGTCAGATAGATACCCCATCCCCGACGGAAAATGATTTATTCTCTGCTTATATTTGATATGCACGTCGTGTATATTTGATACGCACATCTCCTTTAATTAAAGCGGCCTACTGTCTGACACGAAGATGTACTATAACAAAAGTGGATGTCGGATCACATGGTACAACAGACAATTCTTACTGCCGGTTACCATCCGAGTTGAACTACTTCCTGCGCTTCCTGTGTTATGCTGTACAAGGTATGCTTAAATAGGCTAGCACCTTTTGCTGAAATAGGCTAGCACCTAATGTTTCAATAGGTTGGTATATGGTGCCTAACACCAGCTACTTCTTATATACTGTTATCATATTATGACTTTGTACAATGGATGTTAAATTAATTTAGCTTATGACTGTGTACAATGGATGTTAAATTAATATTAGCTTTAGGGGAAAAAAGAAACAAATGAAAAAGTCATCCAATACTCCAAAGGGCATTTCGTGATCCCAGAGCCTCATCTCCCGACTTACGTTATCAAGTTGATATTTCTGTATTATCTAAAATATTACTCTTAGTATTACATGTGTGTGTCTAACATATGGAAGTTCGATTGCTTCTGCATGCAAGATACTCGCTATTTTGTATTTTCTATAATAATAATAATGATAATGATAATGTGTATTTTTTAACGCGTCATATCCACGTAAACGTGCTCAAGGCGCAGTGCGGCAGCCATGAAAGGCGCTCAGCACATCAGAGAAACCATAATACCAGAACAGATTTATGCCAAGAAGCTCGATTTTAGAAGCATGAGGAAACCGGAGTACCCGGAGAAAACCTGCGGGAACGAGTATGGATCGAGAAACCAAATTCACATAAAGCCACAGAGAAAGAGCCCCTACCGGGAATCGAACCCGGGACCTCATTGGTGAAAGGCGAGGGAAGATACGCTGCGCCACCCGTTTCTGCCCGTAAACGGAACGAATTACACCACAGTGTCGTATGTATGGGATACTGTGATACAGGCATTTGCCTGTAACACCAAAGCGCAAAATCGGGATCAACTGAAATTTGAGGAAGAGAAGAAGAAGAAGGAAGAAACTGTCAAAGGAATTAAGTGAACCATAAGCAAAACAAAAGGTGCTACTACCTCGAAATGGGCGACGGGCTGTCAATACAAGGGATCCCAAAACAATTTACAAATTTTGAAAGCAATGATTATGTTTTTAAAAAAAATCATCAACACTTTGTGGAGGTGTTCTTTATTTTCAATACTTCAGCCAGAATCCGGATTTATGAGCTTGTCTACAAAGAAATCGGCAAAAGCCTATTGCACCTTAAGCCATTGGTATTTACCGATTTCTTCCGGAAATCCGATAAATCGGGAAATCAGACTGATTTTGTGAAAAAAAGATAAAATCGTATGCGACTGAAATTTTGAAGAAATTGGGAAAACCGTATGGTCATTTTTTTGTGATTTCTTGCATGCATTGATAGCTTTTCAAAAATAAGTACACTTTTTATAGAATCTATATAGACCGTATTCAATATGACGTCAGCCACCAGGCATGTTGGTGGACAAGATGTATACATTCCCGGACTACAATACATTAAGCTGTCAATCGATCCATGTTTAGCAATTGCAAAGGGATCATTCACAGGTGAATGTATTGTAGTACTGGAATGCGTCTATCTTGTCCACCAACATGGCTGGCTATTGAATACGGTCTATACCCTAATATTGAATGAGTTATGCCACAACATACACCTGGCACAAAAAGTATCTCGGCATGTTTTTCGATCAGTATTGTGTCAAGGTCAGACCATTTTGAATGTTTTCGAAATATACATTTTATTGTCTAGGTCTTGCTCTTTCATTTAATACCTGGATTGTAAAAAAGCGTGCAGAAATGACCGAGATAGAACGCCCGAAAGACGCAAACCCCCCAAACCAAAAGTTGCAGTTTTTGGATTTTCAATGGGCATTGCAGTGTACTGCGACACGAACACGTGTACCAAAATCAATATTGCAAGTAAGCTTTCTCGCTCATTCTGTCGGAAAACCACTTTGTGTAAAATCGATACACACGTATTATTGCGTTGTACCACACAGTGACCATTGAAAAATCTTAAAACTGCAACTTTTGGTTTGGGGGGTTTGCGTCTTTCGGGCGCTCTATCTCAGCCATTTTTGCACGCATTTTTACAAGCGAGATGTTAAATGAAAGAGCAAGACCTAGGCAACAAAATGTATATTTCGAAAACTTTCAAAATGGTCTGACTTTGACACAATACTGATCGAAAAACATGCCGAGATACTTTTTGTGCCAGGTGTATATTACGTCAATTGACAGCCTCATTAATAAACCTAATTTCAAGCAAGGATGTGGTTGTACACGTACACCTACACGCTTCACCATCTTGCCTATGGCCCAAACTCTGAGTGAAAAGACCGCTAAATGACTGTGCGTTTTGTTGTACTGAAAACCCTGGAGTGTTAAAGGTTACATCATCGGTGTTGACTGAATCCAGTGACAAAATCTAACTCAACAGTTTGGTGTTACATTAACACCAGTAAAATTTAGAACCTAGAGTGACACTTTTTTACAAGTGGTGTTATTTACAGGGGAACTGTATAAAACGATATTTAGACACAAAATACAAATCTCATCCAGTTTATTTTGTAATATTTTAAAACAATTTTGGAGCTTGAATTTTGAACAATTTTTACACAAGACTAGCAAAAATATCTGAAATGGTATTTAGCACAATGACGTAACTTTTTAATCCCCTTTTACTTGGCCTGCCTTTGTCTAATATTTTGAAAGCACACTCCCATTGTGTTGCTTTGAAGTTGCTTGCCGATGCTATTGATTGGGAAGCGTTGTGATTCCGCCAGGTGGAAAGTGGATTAAGAACGCGATGTCATTGTGTTGAGATTTTTTGCCGCCATGCAGTCGTGCCGAGAAATTGACCAAAACTCGAACTTCAAAATAGTTTTAAAAATATTTATATAATATTGAATGGCTTTGAGTATGATACAAGAATATATTGCACGAGCTATAGAATAATATTGTACGAGTCGAAGACGAGTACAATATTTTTCTAGTGAGTGCAATATATTCTTATATCATACGGGAAAAAATCAATATTATTATTATTTAAATATCAGGACGACTCAAACCAAACCTTGCGTTGACAGTGTTCAATGTAGTAATGTAGTGTTCTGTCGTTGGCAGTGTAGTCCAACTGGTAAGTCTTGATCAACATGATCTAACACCCCAGTCTACCAGTCTGAACGATACGGTGGGTTTCAATGATATCGTTCTCGCTAAATGCCCGGATGCGATACAATATTAAAAAGAATATTGTATTGCATTCGGTGACTTTTACCAATACAAAGATTTCTTTGTATCACTCGGAAGCCTGATATAAATAATAATACAAAATAACTAAATGAGATGTGTATTTTATTGTGTCTAAATATTGTGTCAAAATCTACCACGTATCCAGGGCCGTACGCAGGATTTTTTTACGGGGGGTGCGGGTCTTCGAAAAAGTGGACTTTTTTTTGGAAAAATGGACCTAACCCCCTAAAATGGCCCGTTTTTGGACGTTTTGAATATCTCATCACCAAAAAGTGGACTTTTCCGTCATATTTTCTCTAAATTCTGGACCTTTTTATCAGAAAAATCGGCAAAAAGTGGACCTTTTCCCCCTTTGTGGAATTTGGCGACCGCACCCCCCCCCCCGCACGTATCTTGCCAGTCATCGCGATCAGAAAAAGTTTAGCATTTGCACATGTATCAAATCATAACATTTGATCCAAATCTGTGTACACCTCATATGGGTCTTGGGCCAATGCTTATACTGACCAAGTTTGGTGATCGTAGCATTTGATATGTGGTAGAAAAACGAATGGATAGATTTGCAAAGAATGCCCTTTTAAATGGTCCACATGACCTCTGACCCCAATTGGAGTACACCGCATGTAAAACTTGGGCCAGTGGTCTTCTGATCAAGTTTGGCTGCAATTGGCCCAGGCGTTTGGGCAGGAGATTACAAATTACAAAACTTTAACCAAAACAAAACCTGGGCATACACATGTACACATACAGAAATAATGATTTCTTTAGTCTTGTTCTGGGCAAGCTCAGGGGCAAGACAAAAATATTGTATACATTCATTTATAAGCAACCTGCCAAAAACATACAAATTCAAAATAAAACATACAATGTATCAAAAATAACCAAGGGAATTTGAGAAATATATAGGGCTATCCAGAAGAATCTAGGACCATGCAGTAAAGTCGCTTTCACTTTCATTAAAACAAGGCATGACTCTTCAATCGCAAAGAACAAAATACATAACAAAACATACATTCCCGGGATAGCTGACGTGGGAGGTTCGGATGTGGCTAGTTCATTTGAATTTGATCTAAACTTGGTTCATTACAAAAGAAGGAAAGTAATGATCGTATCATTCAAAAGACTGTTACAAGTAATAAATAGTGTGATTACTTTTGTTTATTATATCCTTGTTATGTATTGCAGAAGGCAAATTAGGCCTATTTGTCATAAAAACAGGATAATTGGGGGTCATCTGTTGAAATGATAGATAATCATTTAAAAATCAGCTTGATCCAATGTGCAACAAAGTTGTTACTTTTTTGGCTAAGTGTACTGGCCTCCTCACATATACGATAAAATTCATTAGGATATTCAACATTATTTTAGTAAAAATGATGTACAGGCTGTCCCAAAAAATGTAAACACTCGGAACGACGACATTTTGATAAAAAAAAGTACGCATGGGTCTTTGTTTGGTATCCATTTAAAGCCAATAAAATAAGCTTTAATATGCCATGTATTTCATTCCAATCCGATACGTAAAACAAAAGATATGCTTCATCAATTATGAGAGGACAAAATCCACTTGGTCCGATTTCTGCCTTTAAGAACACTTGGAATGCATGATGCAACATGAATACACTTGGCTTCATAGCACATCTTCTTTCCATCTTAAAAAGAAAACAATTAGATTTTGCAGTGTTTTTTCTATTTAAGAAAGACCTCGAGATTTCTGCCACCGTGTTTTACCAAACGTTCATCGTTGTATTTACCACAACTGCTCTTCTAAAAAGAGAAACGTTGGCTTGAGGTCTTGCTATTCTGGTCCGTGGATCTGTATGGCCTGCCACTGGTGTCGTTATTTCCAATTCTGCCTGCTTTATTAGACCATGTAGGCTTATTATCAGAAGTTTCTCTTTCTTTTTTGTTAACTTTCGTGTTTTTGTTGTTTATTCTGCCTCTAGAATCATAGATTTTCTTGGGAATCCATTAAAGAAGTGGCTGATTGTTTGGTTTAATTTGGTTTGGTTTAACATTCTGGGTAATTTTGTGCGATTTGATAGGGCTACTAACTCTGCTAATGAAAGTGAACTGATTAATATTTAAAAAATACATAGTATTGCTGATCATAAAGACAATGATCACACTTTATGACAATAATAAAGTTCAAAATGTATTGTCAATATCTCAATAGCTTCAATTACCAAACAATAACACAATCAATAACCCAATAGAGCTTTGTGCAGACCATGGATGGACCCACAAAGGAGTTCCTAACAACTATTGGAATCCTCCAAGGAGATACTCTTGCACCCTATCTCTTTGTAGTCGTGGTTGATTACATCCTCAGACAGAGTCTTGACATCATGAACGACAAAGGACTCACCATCAAACCCAAGCGTTCTAGACGTCACCAAAGTCAGTATCTCACAGACCTTGACTACACAGATGATCTAGCTCTAACATCTGATCTGATATGTGATGCACAAGATCTACTAACATCACTTGAGAATGCTGCAGACAAAGTCGGCCTACATCTAAATGCCAAGAAGACTGAATATATGACTGTCAATGAGGAAAATGATCATCAACCTATCTGCACAACAGATGGTAGCCAACTCAAAGAGGTCAAGGACTTCAAGTATCTAGGGTCCTATGTTGCCGACAGCAAGAAAGACTTCCTGTCACGCAAAGGACAAGCTTGGAAGCCGAATAAACTACCACCCACTTATGGCAATCGGGTATCTCCAATTCAACCAAGCTGAAAAACCAAGCTTTAGAGCATGTGTAGAGGGTATCCTCTTATATGGATCTGAGACCTGGACCATGAAGAAAGAGCTACAGGATAGACGGGATGGACCTACACCAAGCTTCTTATACGAGTACAAAACCATATTCTGGCGTGAGCACAAGACAAAAGACAGAATATGGAGAGTCCTCCAATTTCATCTATGTTGCCCAAGCCGTGCACGAATTGCCGGTGTCCATAAACACCGTGTCCGCAGTGACTGAGTGTCCTACCACCCATCTGTCTATTGTGTTCGCATTGAGTGCTGTATGGCCATCGTTTGTTTCAGCACTGTACCCAAATGGCCTCGTATACATAGTCACGGTTTATTCCGTACATGTTGCCATGTTAACTAGGACACTCTCCCATGGGGACACTCATTTCTTACAACTGTCAATGTCACTGCGATTGATCAAGTAGTCTCAGATGTCACATGTTGGAAGTTACCATGCCAAAACAGGGGTCGTCGCCCCTTTAACTATCATTGATGAGAGTGCCTGAGACATCCAGCAGGATGCATCTGACATCCCCAACTTAATGCTAAACAGGGACATTTGGCGCTAGATGGTGAACAACATCTCGGGATGCGGCCGTTAGCTAGATAGGAAACCCAATCTGTTGAGTATGTTTAGAAAAATCATGTTTCACACAATATTACAATCGTCGGGTGTATTACAGTAGTGACGGGTGTTGAATTTTTATATTTTACGAAATAAGGGAAAAGTAATAACTACCAGAATATTCAAAACATGCCAAGTGTAGAACTTGCAAGTACTTCATGAATTAATAATCTTAAAGAAATTTTTTTACAATTTTGACGTATGTGCTTAAACAGCGACTTTGGTTTTTTTACATAGCGACAGATGTTGAACCATCTGTCAAAGAAGGTATACTTGATTTCGCACAAAGGCTTTTTAACTACAATTGTAGTAAAAATTTCATCTTAATGGTATAACTGAAAAAGAAAAACTGGGTAATTAATTATAAATATCGATATTAGCAGAATTTGTTTTATATTACAGTTCAAAGCGTGAATCGCGACAATCCATTCATCATCCGTCATTATGTAATAAACCAAATGGAGCATATTCGCGATGACGGATGTTTGTGTGACGGATGTTCAGAAACGCCGATCGGACTGTTTTCCATAATGACGGATGCTGAATAAACGATTAGTATAAGGAAAATTCAACACCGTCCACTTCGCCAGAACATAATTGCCGATTTGACGTTTTTTTGGTTGTGGACGGATAATGATGGTTGACTTTTCCAATGTATTACATCCATTTTATCAAGTAAGAATTCATGAATATTAGCTAAAATATATTTCCAGTTGTTAATTTCGTTTCTTAATCGGATTTGATTGTTTGAATCGTATGTGGGGATGTGTACGGACCCTCTAGAGTTCGCGATTTTTCAAATGCGATTTTCTCGGAAACAAAAATTCGTATTTTGTTTAACATCCGTCACTATGTAATACACCCGACGAAATGTAACCACTGCAAATCGGACCAATCCGAATTTGTACTCTCCTTTTTGACGAAGCATATCTGTTGTTCTACATATCGCATTGAAATGAAATAAACGGCAAATAAAAGCTTATTTAGTTAGCTTTAAGAACACACCAAACAGAGACCCATGCGTACTTTAGTTATTTACAACATGCCTGTGTTCCGAGTGTTAAAGGTCCCAGGAAATGCAAATAGAATTGATGTGGTTTGTGTCAAGTCTACAAGGAGGGACTGGAAAGCATTCAATATTTGGGTTGGTGATGACATCAATTGGGGTGCTATTGATTTTTGAGAGAGTAATAGAAAATTCCAGGTGACTGGTGTGAATCTATTCATGACACTGAAAAAAAAAAAAAAAAAAAAACGGACCCTCTAGAGTTCGCGATTTTTCAAATGCGATTTTCTCGGAAACAAAAATTCGTATTTTGTTTAACATCCGTCACTATGTAATACACCCGACGAAATGTAACCACTGCAAATCGGACCAATCCGAATTTGTACTCTCCTTTTTGACGAAGCATATCTGTTGTTCTACATATCGCATTGAAATGAAGTAAACGGCAAATAAAAGCTTATTTAGTTAGCTTTAAGAACACACCAAACAGAGACCCATGCGTACCTTAGTTATTTACAACATGCCTGTGTTCCGAGTGTTAACATTTTTTCGGGACAGCCGGTATTTTGATGATGTGTCCTGAGTTTTGTTGAAAGCCGTATTGCTGCTGATTAAATCCCTGACTAAAAATGGATAGTTGACCAAAGGCTTTATAGGATTTTAACAGAAAGGGTATTTTCTATTTTTTTGTGATTGTAGACCTCTGGTCTTTTTTCCTCCGTGCTTTGTAATTTATTATAGTGCACTTTGTCTCTTGTGCTCTGCAATTTCTTCGTCGCTCACTATTGTGTGTTTAGTTTGTTTGCTGTTTGTTTTGTGCTCTTTAATTAATTAAAGTGAATATTGTCGGTCCTGTGCAGCCTCGTAGCTCTGCTGCCAAGGCTCTGTCTTGTTCTCTGCATTGTATTGTAGTATAATATTGTGTGTTGTTGTTGTTTTGTGCTCTTTAATTCATTAAAGTGCACTTTGTTGTCTACCTTGACCTTAATCTTTCTTTGTTCATATACTCAAGGTGTCCTCCTGTATCAATTTGATCCCATGCGTGGTTTCGTACCTCGTCCGTTGGATTCACCATTGCAGAAAGGGTATCTTGTAACATTCTTTTGAACGATACGATCATTAAAAAACTCTAAAAAAGGAAGTTGTGGATAACAGGAGCTTTCATGATAATGATGGAAAGATCATTCTTAATACATACGATATCTAAAAAAAAAAAAAACATCATTAGCAGCTCATCCGGAGATGTGGTATTTATTGCACCGTTGAAACGAATGGTAGCGCATACGGCGGTCCGGTAAGTATTTCCCACGGTATAGTCTGTGTCACAGACTGCGAAAGATATGATCTAAATTGGTACTAAATTAACGTTATCAGTCCTCCATACTAAATGTGTGTAATGCATCAGAGGGTACGTTACTTGGTTTTGTTTAGAACATGTATCGTAATTGGGTCTGAACCTATAGAACCTAGCGAGAAAATTTAACATTTTTATCGGGTACATCGGTGCTCGCAGACACGAAAAGTGAACACGCAATCGCTACGGTCGTATCCATTTCGATATTTTTCCAGTCTTGAGAATTTTCAAACACTGGTTTCAATTTACACCAATTTTTTTTCAATTTTAGAAACAGGATTACGTACTTATCGGACCGCCGTAGGTAGCGTAAGCAATAATCTTTTGCGTAAGTAGAGGATGTGGTTGAAATTGTCTCATAGTGGAAGAAGAGCAAGTGTAGTTTGTAAGAGGTTGTCCAGAGTTTCAAAGTTGTGCCTCATTATTGGAATGCAAGCTCTTCAGGAGCTCTAGTTGTGGAATTTAAAATGTATCATTGTGATTGTGAGAAGAGCCGTCGATCATCTGCGCGATCGAAAAGGACAATCGTGTTTTGGACTACCCTGTACATTTTTGGGCTTTTGTAGTTTACCTTTTGGACTTGTTGTTGATTTATAATAGTTTCCACGTATTTTTGTCAGATTTAATTGTAGAAATTCTGTAAATTGATCTCCAGGCCCTCGTATATTGTATCTTGGGAGCAAGAAACTGCACGAATCAGTACTAGCGGCAAATGCAATCTATTACATTCGAACTCGAAACTGAATGCCCTTGGTGAAGAAGCATTCCTGTGTACTGTTAATTATAAAACATTGCAATCGGTAATAATGAACGGTAAAATGAGATTAAGAAAAGTATTTTCTAATACCTTTTAATGGGGTTTGGTCAGATTGTTAGAAAAAAAACGCAAGAAGTAATAGGTCTTGATTGAAGAAAATATAATTTTTCAACAACTACGGTCTTCAGGTGACACAGTAAAGGCAGGTTGGGAGGAAATTTCACCAGCCCGCTAGAAATGAAGAGCCTTAAGCTCCTCGGCCTTATATATGCGTCCCCAAAATAGGGGAACCGCTAGATGTCTCTCGATACTTGTCTACCCTGTAATTAGATATAAAATACTACATAGATACCGTAGACCTCTTCCTTTTGCCATTACCAACAGACGAGGAATTGATGTAGAAGCTCTCAATTGTGAATATCCATTCGTTTGTGCTGAAGGAACAACATTTTTGCACTTCTTTCCAACAATACTATCAGATAATCCAAATCCAGAATACTCCATCTATATAAATTAAAAAATAAACAATCATTTCGAGCTACTGCATGGGCGTATCCAGGGGGTGCGGAGGGAGCGTTCGCACGTCGGGGGTCTAAAAAACAAGAATTTTTCATCTTTAATATTGGTTTCAGATTGCACCAGAAAATAAGTGCAGTTAGTGTCCACTGTAAACGGGGCCTCGACCATTGTGACATGAATCCATTCATAAGTTTGACCTTATGTAAATAATTCCCACTTCACAGGGCATCATCCAATCACTGATTAATGGTATGCTATGGATGAGCGATTACCCACACACTGTGTGCATAAACATTGGTCAGTAGGCCAGTTTATGCACATGTTGGAAGCCTTGTTAGAAATGGTCGTTTCGGATCTTTTTAAGCACCGTATGTTAATCATTACACCACCTTGTAGAGAATAAGATTATCTTGGTTGTCAGCTTCTACGAAGAGTATAGGTCTAACCGTTTGTCCATGGAACCCTCTTGATCTGCCCAGCAATCACTGGTGGATTTTTGCCATAGAGTTAGCATTATACCCTACAAAATACCACTGCTTTCTAAATTAACACTTTTCGGATTTTTCTGAATGGTCTATCTATAAAATTCACATATGTTATCGATGATAATATATTCTAACTTATGCTTCTACAAAGAAAAAATCCCTTGAGCCTTTCTCGCAAGATTGGAGTTCTCTCATGTCCTATGCGTTAAGCCACAAGAGTGAGCATGGCAAAGTCACGGCCTATTAAATCACTGGTGCACAGTGAATATGAAATGGACAAACTACAAGATGTGTCAAATTTACACGAAGACATATTTTTCCCTGGCTCTGCCCTTTAAAGTAGCTGACCCAACTATAGAGACTCTGCCGCATGGCTGAGGATCGTATCCAGGATGCGCGCCATGGGGAGGGGGGACCTGGATCCGCTCATATACTGCAATGGGTACTCTCCAACAATTTTAATATGACAACGCATTTTCCTTATTTATAGCATGACCCCTAAATGATTTTGGCCTTGATACCTTTTTAAGATAACAATATTCATTTGTAAATTACTTACATACATGAATATCGCCTGCAAACACACTTGTATGCATATACATTGAAATACTTAAAACATAAAAATCACATGATGCAAGTAACCAGAATGAGTGAATGGGCTAAAGGAAAGCCCAAAACAGAGATGCCCCGCCATCCCTTTAAAAATAGGAAACATGATTCGGATACGGATTTCACATTTTGAAGGCATAGTGAAGGGGAAAGAAGGGAAACCAAAGCAAACCACAAAATTTGAATCCTTGGTCATACACAACAATACACAGACTAATTTATAAAAATAATACTATCAATTGTACATGTACACTGTGCTCTCTGAATGACAGGCCCGTAGCCAGGAATTTATGTTGGTATGCACGCTCCACGTCTCAACTCATGTCGAGTTGTTCACGCGCTGTGTCCGAGGTTCTCGCTCATATTTCGAGTGTGCAGCTTTATATGTCGAGTTTACAGCGCTATCTGGCCAGTTTTCCGCTATACATCGGGAGTTTTGCTCTCTATTTGGTTGATTTTGACTAACTCATGTCCAGAAAAATCATGGCCGAGTTTCAACATTTTGGACATGATTTTTTCTCAACATTAGAAAACACTCAACCATGATTTTTTTTCTCAACAGAGCAAACTCGACAGTGATTTTTTTGATGTAGTGTACAAAAAACATCATGGCGAGGTTTTCCCTCGCATGTCAGAAGTTTCATGGCGCTGTATATCGAGTTCCCCGAATAGTCGAGTTTACAGCGCTTGCCTATCCAGTTTGTACTCTATGTGCTGAGTTTCATAAATCATGTCCCAAAATCAATCAGCCGCGTTTTAAAAAATGGACATGATTGTGACTGTTTTTCAAATGTGGCAAACTGCATGATTTTTTTTCTCAACATGAGCAAACTTTACATGATTTTTTTTCCACATGAGCAAACTCGACCTGATTTTTCTTACCATGAGCAAACTCGACATGATTTTTTTCTACAAGAAATCATTATTAAACATAAAATAACAAAACACATAAAAAAAATCATGTCGAGTTTCTCACTCATGTTGAGAAAAATCATGTCGAGATTTTGAAACTCAGCACCTGATTTTTTTCTGGACATAGGAAAACTGGACATGATTTATGTCAAACTCACCATATAGAGAGGCCCAAACCGATGTATAGATGCAACTGGACATATAGGCGCTGTAAACTCGACATATAACGCTTCACCCTCGACATATGGCGAGGAACACTCGATACACCCGCGTGAAACGCGTACCTGATTTGATACGTGGAGCGTGCCAACTTTGGGGGGGCTGATTTGCAGAAGTAGTCTCTGTATTGTCCGCACAAACAATTTTGTCCCTCAATTTTTTAACGTCGCTGTCCACAATCTGAAGATTCCCCTGGCATAACGCCATGACGATGCACAAAGCGAAATTCATCCCAGCGAGCTGCATGAGTTGCCTCCCAAATATGGAAACAACATTACTCAATAAAGTGAAAAATTCGCTCTCCAAATTGGGACACTCCCCCACCAACTCCTCTAAGAACGGCCCTACTCCTTCACGATCAGAGAGTATGCCCAGAACATTCACATTTATGATAATAAAGCAAATAAAGTCATCTAATAAAATGTAATTAGCTTAATGTGATTGAGGGGTATGATGATAACAGTGCAAGTTGAATAACGAATAGGCATAACCCTAGCTACCAATAAATCTCACCAAAAACTCACTGTTGAATGAGAAAAAATTGACCACTAGTCCAGAAGGTAGCCAGTAACGTCATAAAACCAAGAACCTCATATGGGCATGAAATCGCTGGGCGGGCCAGCGACAACGCCGTAGCGTGCTATCCCGGGTCATGGAGGCTGGGGCCACGAAGGGGCCCGGGTTACGCAATCCCACCGAATTGTGATTTTCTTGTTCCCCTATTCCTCACTCCCTCAATTCATCAGCAGGGTTAGGGTTAAATTAACCAAGATTGTTAGAATACGAATACCACGAGTGGCTATGTCATTACACAATATGCGGAAGAGCACCAAAATAGCGTTGTAGAAAGAAGCTGTTCTGTCAGTTAAGTGCACAAACGCTGTCACTGTTTATCTGGCTATGCTGCACAAGTGATCAACGATTCAGGTAGGAGACCATTCAGAGTTTTAAACAAAGACCAACCTTTGAAATATTAGGGAAATATCTTCAATCCTCATTAATGCAATTCGTTAGCTTTTAAATACCACCAATTCAATACCATATGATGGTAAAATACAGAGACTTGTAGAGATAAGTAGGCCGCAGAAGACCACAAAACTCTGGTACATCTAAAAATAAATCCAGAGAGCTTGGAAAATCTTTTAAAGACACTTATGCTAACCTGAGAATCAAATGAGAGGTCCTGCTAAAGGTCACACAAAGAAGTTTGAAGTTAACAAAGTCGTCGACGCGTCAAGCTTTACATCACCCAATAGGGCTGCAGAACTGTGGGGAGTTAGACTTAGTCAGTACAGGACAGGAGCATTGGAAAAGGTTTGAAGGATGAGTTATGGTGATTGACCACTGAAAGATGGTTTGAATATCCGTTGGAGAAACACTGTGATCATGATCATTATAGATAGATAGGACGCACAATTGATTTGGTCATGTTGCCCCACTCTGACGTAAGATGTTCTGAGTGACTCAGTCATCCGCTTTAAACATTTAAAACCAAAATTTCTTAAAGCAATACAGTACAATTTTTGAAGAGCGCCCCCTAAACAAAAATTGAATTTTGCCCCACAGTAGTGGTTGAATGTGGTACTTGTTAGTAAACGTATACCGCGGACGGGTAATGGCTCAAAAGTGCATATTGTCATAAAAGAGAGCGACTTTGTAATTCGAGTCGGCATTATCCGATTGTATTTAGCGGCGTGAGCTAGAATTTCTGTCCGTCACATTGAGAAAGAGCACCTAACTGAAGACTAAAAGGACCTTAAATTGACTTGCCTGAGCAACTGAAAATCTAATGGATGATCATAGACACATACTTGGCGAAAATTTTCCAGCTATTTCATATCGAAAGGACGTTTCAGCAGCGTTGAATTATTATCGACTGATCTCGATATTATTATTCTAATTACATAAAAATATTTTGCTTTTGCAATAATAGTAAATTTTTTGTTGATAATTAATAATTAATGGTTATAAGGCGCGACGAAATCCAACGAGTGCTCAGGCGCAGGCTGTGGATTCGCCTTCGGCGTGCTACAACCAAACGAGTAAATCCGTACGGACAAGGGAAAGGCTTAAATGGAAAGAAGTCTGATTTTAGATACAGGAGGAAAACCGAAGTTCTCGGAGAAAACATGCGAGGCAAGTTCGAGTTTGCCATTCACAGGTATAGTTTACAGACCAATTACCATACAAATGGGCAAAAATCTCAAAATGTTTGGAAAATCGGTGACGCCCCTTCAAAAAAAAGGGTTGGTATTGCTTTAACGCCTCCTGTGCCATCTGAATATTCAATCAGCTAGGGAACAATCTATTTCCCAATGTCTCTCTATTTTGAAATCTCATTGGTGGCAACGCATACCACATAATCCAAGGTTGGGGTTGCACAACACTGATTTTAATGCGCTTTGAAGAAGGCAATGAAACTGCAAACGATTATAGATTAGTGCCCACCACGGATTCTGTATTAATAAATCATTATAGTGTGCTTACAAAGGCATAGTGTTATTCGCTTGTAAAGAAACATGAGTGTCCCCCATGAGAGAGTGTCCTAGCTCCATAGCAACATGTACGGAATAAAACCGTGAATTGTATACGATGGCCAGTTGGGTGAGCAGTGCTGAAACAAACGAGGCATGCAGGCACTCAATGGCGAAGACACAATAGCGAGGGGGGGTAGGACACTCAGTCACGGGGACATTTTAGTTATATTTATGACACCGGGCGTTGTAAAACACGGGAATCTGCTAATCGCCTACTGAGCTTAATTCTCCCTGTGTTGCGTTATTTATTACAATATTTGGTTGAACCTTGTGGAACCACCAAATTACCTAAAAAACCATTATCTTTGAATACAAAAATTTGGGTATGTTTGTCCGAACAAATCAGGTTGATTGTTGTGAACTTGGCGAGATTCCGGTTTCAGGAGCCAAATGTATTGCATCGGAGGAAAGCATCCGACGGACAGGTCACACGGAAAAAATATCTTAGACGGCACGCAATATTCATATTTTAAAAATACAAACCTCGCACGGAACATTTAGTCGCCCAATCACATATGTAGTATTTACAAAAACACGTGTTCCGAGAAATCGCAATTCAAAAATCTACCCGACATTTTTTTTCATGTCTTATACGCTAAAACGAAGCATTAAAGAAACATCTAGATTACTGTTTTGAAAGAAAACATTTAAAGTCCAATATTAACCATAAATCCAAAACTTCAAACTGCATTTATATTATCTTAATAGGATACAAAGTTATAAAATCTGTATGTGAAATCACAAATAATGTATATGCAAAATACGACGCAGATACCCGTTGTTTTCAATGTGCGTAAAATAGACCACTATGTGAAAAACTTGTTACGACATACCGATGGAGAATACGTCAAATCGGTCTTGTATGTGAAATCGTTTATTTTGGAATCGTGACCAAAATACAACGCTATATCAAACCAAGTGTAAATGAATGGCGATTTTAAAATACGACAGTTATGTGAAATGCGGATATGTGATTTGAGGAAAATGACAACAAATCTGTAATTATAACTAATTAATTAGCGCATCCTCACATTTTGAACTTTGTGGATGGCAAGAACTGATGAACCAAGTAGTGGTGGAATTTCGCCAGAAAACCTCAAAGAAATGTGAATACGACAGTAATGTGATGCACCGGGGCGACGATGTATAAGCCGCAAGGGGAAACCTTTTATACCAATAGCAGTATTGATCGATCAATATCGTGTTACTGTCTGGGATCACTCTTAGCCCTGGGGACCGTATTGTGGTCGCCGCTACATTTTATCTCATTTGTAAACAGTTTACTTATGCATACCCACTTAAAATTTATAAGCCATGGATAATTGGGTTAGTCTGGGACTGACAATAGCAGTCGAGTACCACATTACGGGAATTACATGCGTGAGAGGTGAACTTAAGAACGTCCACACGGGAGGAAAGGTCAGTGTTTTATTTTGAAATACATAGACTCGAACGGAACAATTTAAACGCGCGTGAGCAAGTAATCGTTCCCTCCGAGGCAATATCTTCCTCGTGAAACTGGGAATCACGGCCTACGCGCAAAAATATCGTGACTATTGATCAAACAAGAGAATTTCTTCTAACTTTCATTTCCGTGGCAGAATCTCAATCACTAGTCGTTGTCCCAGTCTGCATTCCTACACTCTAGGACGTTGCAAGCGACTGCACAAAGAGTCAAATCATTCATTAGCTTGATTAAAGTCTCCAGCACAGAAAAGTTTTATGAATGGCAGGAGGAATGGGCGGTGTGAGGTCTGACGGCCTATCACCGTGGGAAATGGCAGGGCAATTTCGATGGAAATGAGTAGTTTAGACAGCCTTTCAAAGTTTTCTTAGAGCATATCATATGACGGGTGAAAAGGCAAGGCAAAATATGAGTTGACCAACATACCGTTCGCATTATGTACCAGGCTTTATTCCGTTAACAAGCTGTATTCCCGTCAGGGAGTAGGGGGTCAAAAATGACGTAACGGGTAGCCCAGACTAAAACATTCCCAGCATGTTAGTTAGGCCTAAATGTTTATCAATTTTCAGAGTGAGAAGTGGTGAAACTGAGATGAGTTGCCGGGCGCGAGTGATCAGATTCAGCCGGCGAGTTCAGTCAGTAATAGCTAGGACTAAGCTAAGATCTCGGTCCTCATTAAAATGAGTCTGAGACTCTCCGCTATCTTTTACTTTTGTTGATTTTTAGTAGAATTAGTGCTACTGAATCACTTCGTCTAAGAATTAAATACACGCGTCGTCAAATAATGTAAATCTGTGCAGTCTCCATGTTCAGCATTACGCAGTGCGCTTGGTATATCGGAGGATTATGTTATGACCTATGGATTCCTCCTTCGCGCCAGTGAAGAAATTTCGCGCCATCCGAGGGGAGGCTAGGGAGAATTAAGCGAAGAAGGCGATTTAGGCGATTCCGTGCTTTACAAACGCCGGTGTTATCAAACATACAACCTTGGATTTAGGACTGCCAACCTTGATGCAAAAGACAGGTCTAGGGCACTTGCACGGGCAGGTCAATAGGTGGGTTTATTTGGCCAGAATGCCTCCAGCACAATCCAAGCATGCAGAGTATGCACAGGAATCACCTGTAAGAAATAGCTGAAAATGTTCAGTGTGCAACAACGGTGCATGCATTGTTGCTTTGCATCCTTGGATGCTTGGAAGGCAAAAAACAGTTCATCACATAATTTTACCTCCTGCAAGGGCCTATAGGGTCCTTTCACGGAAGGTAAATTACATTGAATGAAGTTTTGTTGCCCTCCAGATCATCCAAGTATGCGAAGAATCATGCATGCACCTGGTTCACCTGAACATTTCAGGCTATTTCTGCAGGTGGAACCTTTGGATTCTGCATTGCTTGGGTTGTTTGGAGGCAGGTATGGGCCAAGTGGTAACCTATTGAATCCCGTGAAGCGCCCAAAAGAGGTTCTATAGAGAGGCAAAACGTTACTAATCTTAGAAATTCATCGTCTTGCATGTTTTGCCGGCCACACAGAAAACATAGAGTACCAACACTAGAAATCAATGGGTGCCTCCGCTTGATCCACATACTGTGGGTAACGCTTTGCATATACACTAACGGTAGTGATAAAAATTGATGTATGTGTTAGATGTGGCAAGGTGTAATAATAGTGCACAGGACATTGTGCTCAGATACCTCTTTTTCTCATAATGCATGCGCGCTTAGGTGAGAGAGATGTATTCATTTGAGGCGGTTTATTTAAATCACAGACGACTACGTGTCATTTCCTTAGTTGTGTGGGCCATGGGTAGGACAAAATTTAACACCCAAATAGCACCCAACATCCATAACACTGATATTTTGGCGGATTGTTTGTATCGATTTAACATTATGTGTGTATATACAAGCACACAAACTAATAATATTCCGTGCAATATTCAAATATGTCAGGCGCCCAGCACGACGACTGGGTTTGAAGGGCTTTCACCCCCGTGAAAGCGCCCTATAGAAGACGCTTGCTGACCGAACTTTTTAGAGGAAGTGTTAGATGACTCCTAGATGGGCCTTTGGACAGTAAAATCAACATGTCCAAATGACAACATTTTGCCTTACGCGAGCCGGTGTGGCAGGAGAAAGGTCCTCCGGGCTCACAGTCCGGGAACAATGGGAACAATAGGGCAATCGAGTCAGTTGACTTTCAACGCAACATTAGTTTCAGTTCACGCTTTATTCCGTTGCGTCTATGAGCCGGACTATGATACATGCCGGACTATGATTAATTTCACAGCCGGTTTTGCAGATTTTCAAGGCTCCAAGAATCCACTATATGTCGAGGCTGATTCAGCACGATATTAAGTCATCGTTATTTCATACGAATTGCCTTATATTAAGCTGACTCAGAGATTTTGAAATAATTTTGTAAATATATGTAATTAAAAATAGTCTATTAGAACTAAAGATAGTCACCTAGAATGCACAATTCCAAAAGGTTTGAGGTGAGTCAGAGTTTTCGTTTTGAGGCAGTAAACATTTATGTGATATAACATTGCATAGGATACTGTGTATACAAAATTTCCGGATCCGGAATTTTTTAAAAACAAAGATTGTGATTTTCTATAAGAAGGACTCGATTTGAGCTTAGTTATTTATGGACAAGATTATGTAAATGCAAAAAAACACATTTGTTTGAAAAGTGAGGGCGCCCTCACCGGCAAATCTCTGAGTCAGCCTTTGATTTGAAAGATAAATAAGCTAGTTTACAGAGCAACTGAACAAACGATACTCGTTTATTTAAAAAAATAGAAGGGAAAACAATAACGCTTCCCGGGTAAATCGTGTTTCACAGTTCTGTAAAACGCATCATAATAACAGATTCTTGTTTATCAGTTTATTGTTTACCGATACTTTGGTAAGACGCAGGTCAAGGCACTGTTTGTAACGGTGAAGATTGCGTTCAACCCGGTATGGGAAAGTGCAATCTCTCAAATGGTGAATGAATCAGCTCTTAAAGAAATATGGTCAAGATTTTGTCAAGCTCAGTTGGACTTTACATTCATGAAATATATGTATATACATCACGGAATTCCCGAAAAAATAATACAATTGATGTAAAATTAACAAAATATGAGGCATTTTAATTTTGCTTTGTGAATACGAAAGAAACGGGCGGATTTTCGACCCGGCTTCCATTGATAAAAAGCGCCCCATTTTGCTCTCCTCGTGACGTGAAAGTGATGACCAAAACAACGTGTTGACTCGAATTGTTATTGCTGACACTGTAATATTGATGGATTAATGAAAGTAATAATAAAATTAGAAAAAAAAGTTACAGAATGACATATTTTGTTTCATTTCGTTGTGTTTTAATTATTATTGAAGTGGCAACACTGCGATATGATGGTCACAACGACGTAAATTATGGATGGTTATCACTTTGGACGTCACCATTTGCCTGCGATGTGGATTTGTCGGAATCGTTTTCGAGTAAGCTATTGGGCGGAAAATTATTAAAAGGGCAAAATACTCAACAAATGTGGACAATTTTCAACTTATTTTGATTTATATGTAATCTACGTTACTTAAGCTTTCCATCCATACCAAATTTTCCAAATATTCAGAATCATGACATATTTTTAATGTGGTATGTTTGAAAGTGAACATAATGTTACAAAAATGACATTGCGTGGACGTGAATTATACCGGTATTTTCCTTTTGATTACCATAAAGAGCGCTTTCAGACTTCCTGTTGCTGCGCATGAAACGGCTCATTACTAAGATACATGTATTGGACAATCGCTGCCTCTAAGAGTAATTTACCAGTTACTGTTATTTTCGTGTGTTTTCTATTTAATTATTTCTGTTTTCAGGGGTTTTTATCAGTCAATGCAAACTTGCCAGAAGACCAGTATGATGTACAATGTGGCCTAATTCTTCGAACTGAAATTAACAACTCCAGGACCTAATAAGCCACGGAAATAATGTTTGTTTCAAAACGTGTCGATTGTAAAGGTATTTTATTCGTGAGGCCTGTGTTAATCATAGGCTTAGGAAGCGGGGGTGGGGGAGGGGGCGCTTGGGACTGGGCACCCCCAATAATTTTGGTGGGAGGCTCGAATACCCTTGAGCCCCCCAAAAATCTTAACACTTTTCCCCCACCCCCCCCCCCCCATCCTGAAAATCTTCCTAAACCAATATTAATTTAGGCTGGACGGATAAGAAGCATTCTATTTTGCTGTGTCCTACGGCTTGATTTGATGAAAACAGCTATATTGCCTGCAAATGAAGTTTAAAATGATAAATTCTGTGCGGCCAGGCCCGACACTGTATCGGCAATGTGTTAAAGGGTATAAATACCTCATTGGTTGTGTTCAAAGTTTTATTATAAAAGGTATGTGCTGAGGTTGTCGAATTCGACACCCTTCAGAAATGGCGCGTTTTGGAAGATTACCTTGTATTGTTTTAATTTCTACGCGTTGCCATTAAAATAAACAAAACAAATCCATGGCTCTAAAGGTGTAGTTGCCAAGCGCTGTCAACTGGTTGCAATCAATAAAACATTCTAGCCCAGCAAAAGCTCGTGAACCTTTTCAAAATTTGAAGAACATTTTCTTATTGAAAGCTCTGCAGGACAGTGAAGAACTTTTTAATAATGTTTACCAGATCGATTTGCAAAATATCTCGAACTTCTGCTTTCTACATTAATGTTCTAAAAAGAACAAAAACACACCATAGACAAAAGTGAAAATAGCATTATTCTTACTAACCGAATGCCCATGTAATAGCCTCCGCTAGTCGAGCTATTAAAGGGTTTGTTTCCTGTTTTGGAGCGTTATCAGAATATGTTTATTTTTTTCTCCAGAAGTCTAATCGTTAGGGATAACAGGTTTAATATTTTACATTTTTCGATCTTGCCCCTTTCCTTCTCTTCCAAGTGTGCCCGTCCGTAAGATAAATCCCATGTAAAGCAACCTAAATATTTCCGTGGCCGACACTGCAATTTTATGACGCCCGTCGACATTTATACACTACTATAACTAGGCGGCGTTAGGCCCCCCTCAACAAAGATTGATGGCGGTCTGCTTTCTTTTACGCTTGGAATCTGAAGCTGCTGGAGCTCTTGTAGAGTACCTGTATGGGCACGGACCAAGTTCTTGAAATGGCATCATGTCGCAATATTGAGAACATCACTGCCCTATTGATGGAGCCAAAGGCCTTCTTGAAGTCAAAGAAGGTGAAAGTCAAGGGTAGTTGGTATTCTCTAAAGCCTTCCATAATTTTTCTCAGGATATGTATTTGCTGTGATCCGCTGCGTCTTGGTCTGAAACCAGTGGTTGCTTCTCAGCAGGGGTTTACATATGGCCGGATTCGGGTTAAAAGGATCTTATTGTAGACTTTGGCAGCTGTGGACATCATAGTTGGTCATCTGAGAAATGTCACATTTCTTGTCAATGGAATAATGATGTTGGTGGTCCATTGACGTGATAGCGACAGTGTGGAATAGACTTCTGAACAGAATGAGTGGATGACATCAAGGCTTTTGATCACCACTTCCTTGAAGAGCCTTGGCTGTAATGGCACATTCCAAAGCTGCTGCTTTGTTGGTTTTCATGGCTGTTATTGCTTGGCGGTCAACACAAATGGGAAGATCTTCTGCTGGTGGTGGTAATTGTAATGAAGCCAAGCCACTCTCATTGTTGAGCATTGAACTGAAAATCCCTTTCCACTCTTCCATTAGTTCTTCGCCAGAAGGAACAGTGCCATCTCTCTTTTTGACTTTCACATTTCGCTTGGTGTTCTTTCCAGAGAGAGTGTGGATGATATTCCACGTGTTTGTATAATTCCCAGTTTCATTCGCAGATTTTAGCTCTTCCATCTGTTTGTTGAGTGCGGCAGCCTCATCATCTTTATACGAAGAATTGAGACTGGTATTCAATTTCCTCCATTTATCTCTTGCCTGTGGAGATTGGTACACAGAAAATTTCTTCTTGGCCTTAACCCTTTCAATTTTTATGCTAATGGTCTTATCAGATACCCAGGTCGGAAGGCCACAGTGTTCTCTTTTTCCAACTACTTTATCAGCAACTTCTCTTACTGTTGTTTCACATGACTCGTATCGTTCTGTGATGTTTATAGAGTCATCCGTGATGCTAAGTGCTTGGAATCGATTGAATAACTCCAGCTGAAACGCTTCTCTTTTATCTGGATCCTGCAGTTTCCTCCACTTGAATTTGGGTATCATGCACGGCTTTCCCTTGCTAGTAACTAAGGGAATGCTAACAATGTGGCGGTCTTAGTCCAGTTCAACTGTATTGTAGGCACGACAATTCCGAAGAGAGTTGCCCACTTGTTGTTGATCAGTATGTGATCCAATTGGTGTTTTGTTCCATGCAGGTTGCATTGAGGTCCATGTCGGTGACGTGCCTGTGGAAGTCTTGGTTGTCCAAATCGTAGATTGCGTTCCTGATACAGGGTCACTAGTCGTTTAATACCATTGTCGTTTGTGGAATCATGGAAACATATCTACCCACAATCGCAGGGTGGGTAACATGACTATCCAAATCAACTTTGCCATTGAAGTCCCCAAGGACAAGGTGGATGTTATGCCTTTTTACTTGGTCAGGATGGTCTGTGAGGGCGGCATAGAAGTCTTCCGTCTGAGCATATACATTAACAATAATGATTAGCTGAGGATTTCCACGAAATGTTGCATAAAGGATTCTCTCAGTAATAACTTCTACACTCCTCAGGCATTTGTAGGCAAATTTTGGTCATGAAAATACCCACACCGCCTTGCCTCTGCTGGTTGGCAGAACCATAAACCAATACCATGAATACCCAGTTCATCATCTGACCAGAGTTCGTGTGCTGGGTTGCTATGCTTTTGTATACCAATGATGTCAACACTAGCATCTGCACAGCCAATGAAAAGCTGATGTCATGTATATATTGTGAGGGGTTTGAAGGCAGACAGGCGCCAATAATCAGGGCCAACAGTTCGTGATGGTGAACCGAGTTTCCTGCTGGTCTGTCATGGTGTCAAAAGTAGATTGACGCTCATCTGCCCTCCGTCTTGTTTGAGGTTTACTTGTATTTTTCGTAATCAGAATGTTTGCTAGGAATTATTTGAGTCCAGTCCCAGCAGCTTTACGGGTGATCGGCCCTGTGTCAGCTTCTTTCCGGACATACAGCAGCCGAAATCTACCCATATGCAGTAGGTCGCCCCTGTTCCGGGACATGTTGGCCATTTATGCCATTAGTGGATAGTTGACCTCTGATTACATGTTCAACACCAACCTGTTGACTGTTGGGAAGTATTACCTCCTCCGCTTTTTGTGGACATGATGGGGATTTTACAAGCCATTGGGATAGGCAACTCCAATATGATGAGAATCGCACATAGCTAACAGAACCCTAGGGCTGTCATTGTTACTTAAAACGGCGGCCAAAAAGATTTCAAGGTGGCTGGCTTTTACGTTAAATGTATCACTTCACATATTGCGGAGTATTTTCGGTATGCTTCTTAATGGTGTATATTGCATTATTCAACCTAATAGGGTGTATATAACCAACGATAGATACACGACGAAGCTAAAACAATACTTTATTCTCATTCCTTTAATCACTATACACGATACGAAAATCCATGTTTTACTAAGCAGAGGAAATACACTGACAATATGGCCATTGGTTGGTGCTCTCAAAGAGGTGATACAAAACATCCCCGACAAAATTAGTTTATGAATTGACCAAAGAAGTAATATTCGGTTCCGATGGGATACCAAGGTAGATTTTTACCTATAAAAGCTAAAGGCAATGACATGCAGTACTTTACCTTTGTCGAATACTTAGTCCATTTGTGCGGTGTATTTAATTATAGTCCGCCGTACTCATAGTCATCTACAACGTAACGAATAGGGCATTTGACTCTTCACCAACATTAGTTTCAAGCTTTATACCGTTATCGTCAAATTTGATCCGACTATGGCATCCTGGCGGACTATACCACCCTGCTTTCACAACGGTGTCACAGTCCGGCTACATAGTAACGAATAGTCATTGAGTTGGACTCTACCACGCAACATTAGTTTCCGCTCTTTATTCCATTGTTGCTCTGGGAGTCCGAACTATGGCATCCGTCCGCTGAACTATATTACTTTCTCACGGTGTCATGAATAGAGCGTCCTGCCGATGGGTGCTTTTCAGCCCGGCCGCCTGTTTTTCTCCCCCCTCTTGTTCTCTCTATGTCTGCTGGCACGCATCATTTGTTTTTTCAACACTGTACCCGTAAGCCTGGTCGCAAGGCACGGTTTATTCCGTACATGTTTAACGCGCAAGGTAGGACACTCTGTGGGAACTTCTCAGTTTCCTTTACACCGGAATGAAAGTAATTATCGTCCGTCGGGAGCCAAGTCCGGGCTCCATAGAAAAAAACTACAACGGAATCAAAGCGTAAAACTAATGTTGCCTGAAAGAGTCAACTGGGAATCGAGTTGCCCTATTCTTTACCGTTGTTTGCCCGACTATGAGTAACGGGGACCATATTACTGTTTTACCGTTTGTGCTCATTTTCTTGGTTTTTTTTGAAGGATTGGTGAAGCTAGGGTGGCATTTATATTTCACGCACACTATCAAATTCATGACAATTCCGCGCACAACTGCCACAATAGTAACACCCTAGGCCTCACGTCTTCTTGTAACAATGTTCGTGTATACGTGCATATTTGTGAGCTGGTTAGTGTGACGCATGCTTGGATCTTTGTGTGATATATTTTGTTAATGTAACAAATCATTGTTGAATTTGAGGGTGAAATTCTTTTCTTTTTGCTGGGTCATTAACAAGCCCGACCCGAATAGACTGTCCTGCAGTCTCGTCTCTGTCTTCCAATTCAGGAAGCACAATAGGGTATGCACCACTAACCTGGCTGCCATAGGATCAAAAATCTTGGGGGACTACTTTCCTTTTCTGCATGGCATCTCTTGAAAAATTTTGCTTTAAAAAATGTCTGAAAATGCGCAATAGTTATATAAAGAAAGTTACGAATTTCATGATTGACATGGTAGACTGGTACTTTTTCTCAAACAGCTGGCATTTGGACATTGAATTTGAGGTAATTTTACTCCGCGGTCATCACTTTCACATCGTTTGCAAATTACTAACTTTGGCGACTATAGATAATCTTGGGTTGCCGGTCCTGACCTCGGGCGAGTTTGGTGATTCGTACCTAAAAAAACTTCTTGGTCATCATTGTTCAAAATTTGGGTTATTTGGGTGATTTTAAGCTTGTACGTTGGGGTGATGGTTGTGTGATATTTCCTCTGTGAGAGTTTTTTTAAATGTGAAAGAACATGCTCAAAGTTGCCATTTTCCCCATATAACTACTGTAATAGTGAGTTATAGTGGTGTCTAACCAATTAGGTTCAAATACTTATGTTTTTTTTTCTTTTTGTTATGTTTTTGAAATTACAGTGGCACTCATGGTATATACAAATAAAAAAAAAATCCTTACAAAAATAATTCAAAATACCCCTTGTGTGGATTTGAGTGACGCCGAGAGATGGTTTGTCTACATTACCATCGTTTCCACAGAACATGCGAGTGTCTAATCATGGACTGTGTGATAGGTCAGGGCTTACTATTCTTACACAGATAAAAGCTGACGAGTGATCGGGATTACGATATGCATTTAGTACATATCGGCATGAGCTCTTCCCAACACGCCAATCGACCTTTTGGCGAAATTGAGTTTTTTGTCTGCCATATTTGATACTATATCACAGCTCTTTTCATATCCATTATTAAACAAAATAACATTCCATTTGTAGATATAATAGAATTTTTGCACTTTGGAAATCTACCCCAACCCAAAATGAAAGGTCTTCCAAACAGACTATCTGTATTCGCTTTTTTGCCTGTACCTGAAAACCACCATGCGACAGCTTTAAATTGATCTATCGATCAATGGGATATTGCGAGATTCATCTCCTCCTCCTCGATCACCAACTGGGTAGCCTTAGAAGTGTGGTCGAAGTTTTATTAGTACAATGTGTGTAGCTGTATCGAGGACATTTCGCCACACTAAAATATAATTTTTTGCAGTATTTTACTGACACAATTCTGCCCAAATAATTACTGTGAAAATTACAGTATATTGTAAAATTGATTCCATCAAAAACACTGAAAAAAAATATCTTTGGCGAGTTATTAAGAGATTGTGAATGTGTTGAAAATACAAAGCACTGACGACCACACTACTTAATAGGCTATCCACAAATGTCAACCAAAATTTTATATTAGTCTATAAATTTTTAATCTTGTAGTCCTGGCCTTCAGCTCAAACCCTATCTGTATTTTTTCGCGCCTAGGAATTTCAACCACAACAACCCGTTTTGAAATGAGACTAAAAAAAACATTATCTTATAAATCCATAGATAACTATGTAAAATGAATATTGGTCGACCAAAAATTTGGCATATTTTCGCTCATAAATCCAAACCAACATCCTTTAGCCTAATATTTCACAGGGTAAATGAGGAAATTATAGCTTTCATTCTGATAACCACATTTTGAAACCACTAGAGACGGGTAAAAAAAATCCTTCGGGATAGATCCAAGGGAAACGGGGGAGACTCAGAAAGGGTGGTGGACATGAAGAAGGGAGGCCAACGAGGGTCCGAAGGCAGGACCAGGAGACTTGCAAGGAGAAGTAGTGCGAAAGCAGCTGAAGAGCACCACCGAGGAATTGGGAAGAAAGATTGCGGAAGATGGCATCTTGGGGTCCCTGGAGACGATGCTATTAGCAATATTAGCACATATTTATTCAATTAAAATTAAAAAAAACATAATGCATTTAACGGTAAATATAAAGTGAATTCGGGTGGAAACTATAAAAGCTGTAGTTTTATGGATTTTGTTGGCAGAATTGCTGCCATTAGTTTTTCCTGTAGATTTAACAGTATTTTCCTGTAACTAACCGTTATAATGAAAATCCTATAGTGCATAATAATGTTGTATTTTCAAAGTTCAATAGGAGCGTGCTCTTATAATTTTAGTCATAATGGCCTGGAAAATTGGACAAAATTATTTTGCTTGAATTTTAAATTACGGGCCAAGTTTGTCGTTTGTCTCTAATCCTTTTCATAGTCTAAATCGCGCGGGGGGGGGGGGGGGGATATTTCCCCCAAATATTTGATGCGAGTGGATGGTCAATACGATAACATCTCCCCCATGTTTGATGCCTGTTTCATATAGTGTTGTTGAACGGACAATACCTCATATTTATACCATAATAGTTGAAAACTTGTAAATTTCGCTCAGCTTTTTCGCGCGCATTTTGTTCTAATTACAATTACCATTTAAGATTTTATCTCTAAATGGCAAATTTTTAGCGCGCTTTTTTAATTGGTTTTTCATAACATATTAAAGGTTGTTATTTTGTAAGGATACACTTAATACGTTTCATGAGAATAATTTCACAAATGTTCATTATTCATTTAGAAATGTTTAACATAGATATCATGTATTAAGTTAACGGGTAAATTGTGCAAAAAATAGTACAATTACTATAGTTTACCTGTTGCTGAAATTAATTGATTGTTGGAAGCTTGTAATTAGTTTCAAAAATTCCAAATGAGCTATGTTTAGTAAGTCAAAGTTATAACACAGACATTTGAACACCAAAAGGTCACAACAGAATTATGTGAGTAACTTTTAATATTTCCCTTCAAGTTTATAGATATTCAAAAACTTTCTTGTTAAACACTTTCACGCGTTTTGGATGATATTAGTTCATTTTAATTTTGCAATATATTAATGACAGGAAGTAATGCATATAAATTCAATAATTCATATTCCCTGTATATAAGGTAGCATAGTATCGTGGTTAGGTATTTGGGTCATATCAAAGGGTCCCATTCTCAGTTAGATGGCTTACCTGGTATGAAGTTACTTACAGAATTTATTTACAGCCAAATTAAAGATACTAATATATTTAACATTACCTTAATCGTTTTCGTTTTTTTTTGTTTTCTCTTTCTTTCTATAATTTCCCCACGCTACCTAGGATCTATATTTTGCGTTTTCAGCAAACTTTGTTGATTACTTTAATAATTAAACGAACTTGATAATTTCTACTTTGTACCTAGTAATAAGCGCAATAAAGTTATGTGATTTTGAGTACACAAACTGCAAAACCATAGTGTGGTCTAAGCGCTCATCAACCACCGGTTCTAGGAGGACCACACATGGGTGTCAAAATTCCACCCCTTTGTGTTTATTTTTTAATACTATTTGTGTTAAAATAACACAATGGGGTGTTTTAAAATTACATACCCCAAATGTTTTGAATTTGACACCCGCGTTGTTGTTATCTCCCATAGACCACCGGCGGTGTTAAATTTAACACCCCAGGTTTTTGCAGTATGAAAATTATTATTCACACTTATCAGCCATCCTATTGAAATACAGATTAAAATGGTTATACTTAAAAGATTACTCATTGAATTACTCAATATAATTGAATGCAAAAACCCGATTACACTTCATTTTTAATTTAGTTGTAGAGGAAATTATTTTCCCCTTTCAATTCAATAACGAAAGATGTTTAGTATGCGAAAATTATCATTCTGCATTTTCAATCAATACCACTTGATAATCAAAATTTGGCAATTTGAATGGAAATTAAACGTCAGATGTCTTTGAAATACAATTTAAACCATGATCACCTGCCGTGTAGAAAATGCGGTCAAAACTGCCATCTTAACACAAAAGTGGCTGTTTTTTAGTCCATAGAAGTTTCAACTCTACTGTACGAGTGTTGTGACTGCCAAAGGTGAAACATACATGGCCTGGCCCAAAAAATGTTAACACTCTGGATAAAGGCAATTTTGATAAAAAGAAACGTACGAAATGGGTCTTTGTTTGGTACTATTTTAAAGATCATGAAATATTTTTTATTTGCCATTATTTCATTCCACTCTGATGCGTAGAACACAAGATATGTCTTCCTTAAAATGAGAGTGCAAATTCAATTGGTCCGATTTTCGGTCCCTCCCCCCCTTCTGCCTTTAGGATTAGCATTAGAAATGAATGACGCAACATTAATACCCTTGACTTCAAAGGCTATTCTCTTCTTTCCAAATCTTAAAGGAAAAGAAATGATCTTGCTTGCTGTTTTAATAAAAATCTGTTGAAGTACGACTTTCGAAATTTCTGTCACAACCGTGTTTTAGTTAACCAAGCGCTCATCATTCGATCTACCACCGACTCTCGCCGTAACAATAAAGATGGTTTGGCTTGAGTGTTTTGCCATTCTGATTCTGGTCCGTTAATGAGTCAGTTTGCCTTCTAAAAGGGTCTTTTTCCAATTTCACGCAGCACCTGCTTTCACTAATTCACATTAGACCACTCGAGGTTTTTTCTTTTTTTTGTTATGTTTGCATTTTATTTGAATGTTTATTATGACTACAGAATTATACGTTTCCTTGGGAATTAATACAGAAGCATCTACATTGGTTGGTTTGGTGATGTTTAGCATTTTGTGTTTAATTTTGAGAGATTTTGTTAAGGCAGTCTCTATTACATGATGAAAGTGAACTCGCTGATTAACATTTAAAAACCTACACCAGTAGGAATGATCATAAGACATGTTCACATTTACTACTTGTCACACACCACCACAGAACCTCAAGGGATTGGGCAATGTCTTCCGTAGGTTCAATAGTCCAACATAACTCCATTTTGATACGTATATCACACGATATCAATTTTTGCCCGCAATCGTTACAAATGATTAATTTAATTCAAATCGGACCAATCCGATTTTGCACTCTCCTTTTTGACGAAGCAGATCGTTTGTTCTCCATATCAGATGTTGACATGAAATAACGGGCAATAAAAGCTTTTATTTGGCTTTAAAAGCATACCAACAAGATCCATGCATATTTAGTTTCTAACAAAATGTCTTTTCCAGAGTGTTCACGACTTTTTTTGGTACATCCTGTATACTCAATGGTCTGTTTGAATACAACAATAAACATAAAATCGCCTGGAGAAGATTTTTTTAAGCAACAGGTCATTTGACTCTAATTGGTGCAATATGCTCTTCCTATAGTTTTTCGTTATTGAGAATTAAAATGATTTTCGTCAACACGCCCTCGAAAATAATACAAATACAAATTACTTGATAGTGAGATAAATACTTTTCTTCTTAATAAAATATGATCTTTGATTTCTTTTTTACTGTCTGCAAAAAGTATCAAAATATACCATTCAAGAAAGCAATAACAGATACATTACACCTCTTTCCACTTAACAATTTATGGAATTATTAATTCCAAATGTAGCAAAGCTACAGGGTTTTCAATGTTAAACATACACTGTTTTGGATGTCCTACGTGTATTACGCATGTAGGCCTATGCTGCAATTTGGAAATCAGCAAAATACTGTAAATGTTATGTCCAATTTTAAACCCAAACCATTCGTAAAAAAAGAGCTACAACTGGAGCTTTTAATATTCGATTTTTTTTTTTCGAGTATCAACTTATCGTACATTTGATGAATTTTTCAATTATACTTTAAGTACTAAAGTTTGGTTTTTTTACAGGAAAATACTTTAACATTTTTACAAGACAATTCGCAGCAATTCTGCTACCAAAACCCCGTAAAATACGGTTTTTACAGGTTTCCATTCAAATTAATATATTTATAGCTTGATGTAATATATTTTACATTAAGTATTAAGTATGTGATCAAATCAATTCTAATTACAAATATAAAAAATAGAACCTCATCAGTCCTCTTTTCTAACTTCATTGGCATATTTTGCCTGTAAGAGATGACGACGGCTAGAAAATCATACAAAAGCATAGTCATTTCTAGCGCCCTCCGCAGGCAAAAGTATGTTCAACATGTTCAATACCACTGTCTGAGGCGATCGATCGACTCTTTTTGAGTACGCCAAACAGGCGAATACGCATTCGTCTCCTTTGACATAGACACAGAGGACGTTTTTTGTTTATGCAAACAGACCAATCGCTATTTTGACAAGGAAAACAAAGGATACTTGAATTGAAAGCGTGCTCAAAATGAAGAACGTTTCAATGTCCACAATGTACACATAATCATTTTCCTAAAATGTTTCAAATTTTAGATATGCAAGTTCTAATTCTCTAAAACTTCAATCGCCGATATCTCGAAATGTGACTTTTGGTCGATTGGCCTGTTTGGAAGATTCGTGACGATATGTTAAGATTTGAAACAGAGACGTTCTCGTAACTTTAGGGAACTTGTAGACAAAATCCTAATACATTCCACGGGTCTGTGGATTTGGGTGACTCCGAAAGATGGTAGTCTACATTACCAGTCGATTATACCACAGACCCTGAGCGGGTCTAGACCCGAGAGGTTGTTTTTTTCAATCTGGTAGGCACTACTGTAAATTTAAAGATGGCTGAGCGTTATTATGGGCTCTTACTTAACTGCGCTCGAGACCCCTAATTTTTGCAGGCCCTGTACGAACCAAATTCCTTGTTATGACGGTTAGTAATGTACGTGGAACATGTGGGTAGTTTATATAATCAAATAGATCCTCAAAGCAGGCACAACATCCGCTGAGCTATTGTTATGAGTATCCTTGTTCAAATAAGAGTCTCTCCAACAGACTTAGTAGGGTCTATGGAAATTGGATATTGGGTTTAATTATAAGGTTTAAAACAAAAATATGTGACAAAGGTTAGAAGTTTTTCGGTATAACGGTTCGGGTTGGTGGTATAAAAAGGACCATTTTAGACCAAAAAAAATTACATGGTCATGATTTTTCTTGGCGAAATGGCGAAGTCAATGTCCGTGTTTTGAAATGGGGGAAGCAGTGCCGGACCTGAGTTGGGGTAATCCATGCACAGCGGGAGTTTGCTGGCTGCGGTGAATAGATCCTAAATATTTTAACCGAGAACCCATTGCCCGAGATTATTACAAACTTCAAACTTACAAGGAAACAGGTTATCTGGGTATTGCACACACAATGGTACTCTCAAGACCCTGGGTCAGATAGTCATTACATGTCAATGAACAGAAGTTATCCACTGTGATGGGTGGGATGTCATCCAATCAAAAGTTTTATCTAGCGGTAGGAAATGTAAATTAATTTTTCTAGTCGGCACGACCATGTCCTTAATCATTAAAAGAATGTAAACAGAGGACTTTGTTAAGCTACATGAGACAACCAACCCAACTATGTGATGATGATATTCTGCCCATCATTTGCGTGTTGCATCAATGTAGGGTAAACTCAATGTTGGGGCTTATTCCACTCCGACTTTATAACCATCTTGATGGAAAAATCCATTATGACACATACGGTTTGACAATAATATCTTTAAACTTGAAACGCGAATGTCAAATTGTGACTATAAACCACACGACAGTAAAATGACTAGAGTGACAACTGGTAGAATGCTGTGTCAAACTTGCTGTTTAAATACAGTATAAACATTATAAACTCAATATAATTCTATATTTTATGTTCAAGCTTTACGTCTTGAGATCACATGTCATGCTATCTAATCTGACCTTACTCATTTAGCCAAATTTTTAATTTTTTTAGTGCTATTTTTTATTTAAAAGCTTCGTCTTTTTAATAACATAACTAAAAAAAATAAAACATTCTGCGCCCCTTCAACTCGAATTGTTCCAAATAAAATTGAATTTGAGGCCATCTTTATAACAATTTGAATTGCAGTCACATCTTTTGGCTGATTGCGCAGAATGGCGACACATATTATTACACTCTTATTGAAATGTGTCAAATTTCCGTGTTCTATTTGATTTTGCCTTTTTTGTGTCAGAGTGACCAATTTATGGTCGTATGAGGTGGGAAAAGTGTGAAACTTCCTTTTCCGAATCGGAAAATAAATAGAAAATCTTTACAAACTTTCCGAATCAATCAAACGCAACGCGATGTGATTGGTTGGTCACTGTTACGCAAATCTTGCGATCGTGATTGGCCACAGAATGTATAATTGAGTAATGTGGTCTAAGAGATCGCCGAAACACCACGGATTTCATATGTTTGCAGGAAAAACTTATGGCACTTGTTTTGTGCAAGCAATGCAGCTGCATTCTCATGTGTTCATGCAAAAATACATATACTGTGTTCCATTCACAGTTCTGCCTTCATTAGTTCATGAATAAAAATGATACACACTGCCCAAATTTGCATTGTGTTATTTTCTTTTGGTGTCAAATTCCGATTGATTTTTGAACCTCCCAAATGTGTTAAAATGTGACATAAAAATCTATTCAAGTGGACACGGAATTATTCAGTTTGTACTGATGGTTGTTTATCCGATTCGTTTTTAACACATTTTTTTTATTAGATTCGGATTAGTGATTTGGCTAAACTTGTTGGTCATTATTTGACACATTTTTCCGAGTCGTTTTGACCAATAATTGTGGTTCCCGGCGAAATAATTTTCCGTGTAAATTTGGATCCAATTTGTGTGTAAAATTTAAACAAAGATAAAAAGAGGTACATTAAATCCGTGGCTATATGAAAATTAAAACAAATGAAATGCTCTTTCACAAAATGTTTTAAACAAGGTGAGCAATGAACAAATGATTAAAGCATAAGGTATGGGTATATAACCTGTTAACACTTGCTTATAAAATGTAAAAGATGTGATTTATGGTTTCGGCTTCATATTATTTTGAGAGAAGGCCAATCTGATTGTACTATTTTGGAGATAGAAAATAGAAACGTATACGAGTTTCAGAATACATTAATAGTACCACAAACACCATACATATCTTGACGATACAAGATTACACGAGTTTCAAAATTATCATGACGGAAGGACACATTATTTTGAATGTGTTTTGTTTTCTCAGCTAAATGATCCGTACAATGGAAATGTATACGCAAATGTGGGTATTTTGCACATTCAGTTTGACAAAAATGATATATACCATTTCAAACACCAGGGATGGTATTCTGAAAGGGGACTAACTTAGGTCCTGGGTTTAAACCAGTGTTCGTCCTACAAGAGGGGACTTTTTTTTCCTTTCAAAAGTACTGTGAAAAGCTTAAATGGAACGGGTGAGAAAATTCTCATGGATGGGCTGCAACAGCCCCATCCATGAATTTTCTCACCCGTTACAGCACACTTTTTAGGTATTTGTAAGAAAAAAGGCCCCCTATTGTAGGACAACCATGGTTTAAACCTAGGACCTAAAGTTAGTCTCCCTTTCAGAATTACCAAACCCAGAAGTACAGAATAATACGACTCTACGTAATACCTTCAATTGATGTTCTGAATTGATTGACAATGGTATTGGATACGCTAAGGAATTCTATTTACACATTCGGATTTTTTAACCAAAATGAAATTTACCATTGCAAACTACAGGAGGACAGAATATCATAACACGATTCTATTTTGAGTAGAAAATAATCTTTCCCCAGAGGCATCCAAAGTGGAAAGATTATTTCTACTCAAGTTTACCAACCTAGAGTACCAAGTAGTTTCAAATCACGATTCTATTTTGTTACTTTAATAAATGTCCTCAATTGTTTGATAATGAAGTGAGTATACACTATGATAGTATATTTAGACATTCAAAATTTGAAAATGAAATTTACAATATCAAACACCAGAAGATCCCTTAATAAATGTCCTTCTCGAATCAACAATGAAATGGGCACGCTATGGTAGTCTATCGACATTCAGACTTTTTGTAAAATGAAATCATTCCAAACACCAGAAATAGAATATCATGACTCTATTTTATTACCTAAATGAATGCTAATTGATTAAAATTAAAATGGATACAGCATGGAAACCTATATTACACAAGCAGAGATTTTTTTAAAATGAAGTTTACATTTTAACAGTTTGGTTAAACTTATTTGTATCAAAACATGTCTTCATTTTCAGAATGTTTTCTTTATTTGTACCTCACTGTACCTAGAGCAACACATAGTAAGATTTTTTCAGCACATAGATACACAAATACAATATACATGACAGTAAAATTTTACCCCCTTCAATTTACACTCTTAAAATAAAATACAATAAAATACAAAAAAAATGGTATTAAACCAAATGTAGACCAATAATAAATCTTATATGGCTCAAAATCTCAGAGCGCCATAACAGTCAACACATACAAATCAAACAAAACATGAAAAACTTGACGAAAAGGTGAATTTTAAGCTGACACTTGAGGTCTTTGAACTTGGGGATACTGCGGATGCTTTTTGGAAGTGGAATTCCAAATATCTGAAGTAGCAAAATGAAATGAGCGTTCACCAGCTGATTTAAGGTTGACCCGTGGAAGTTTCAATAACTTTTCAGATGATGAACGGAGTGAGCGTGATGGTTGGTAGGTGGAAAGCACAAAATAAAAATAAAAATGAGAAATTAGTCTCTTGAAATGTGTCTCAAGATGATATAAGATTAAAATCGTCTTTACTAAAAATAAAAAATAGGTGCAATCGCAGATGGCTATGAACTGCTGGTTCACATTATATTAAAAATAAACTGTAACTCACTATAAACACCAAAACGACCAGTTTCAGCGAGTCTTTTGAGGTTGAATTATGGACCAGTCATAATTATTTTTTTCTGATTGAATCATGTTCCATTCAACTTACACATGTATTAAATTGCTAATTTAAGTGCATTTGGTTTACCCAAAACAGGTGTACATGTAAACATTTTTACCGAACATTGCTTACATTAAGAATACATAAATATTGTAGCTCTAGGTCAGATAAATGATCAACTATAGCCATCTTAGGGTATCGGAAGCCATCTTGATGCTATAATGGAAGAATTGATTATCTCATTTTGGAAAAATATTCCTGGTGGTTTTAATTTCTTGACTGTCAACACATCACGACAGATACCAATATTCAGTCAAAGTAGATCACGATCAGACACTTCATTGTATTGGCGGCCCTATTAAATTCATTGATTAACATAACGTTACGTAACATAACGTAACGTTGCATAACATTACGTCACAAACATAAGTTAGCCCAATAAACATATGCGAATGAGCACAGAATATCATGACAAAGTACTGCCGTAGGAAAGTGAATCGGTATAGGGCGTTTGACTTTAATTAAAACACTATCAGTGATTTGAAAAATTATTTTAAATTTGAGTAATATCTTCAAAGTTAAGATAAGTCCTGTAGAACTCTCATAGGTTAATGCCTTTTCCAGCTAGTATAATGACCGAAAAGGGATAAACGGCAGGTTCCAGTCGATTCTACATTCAATTACTGTCGTAGTAAGTTCCGTACGGGATAGTAATACTAAAATTCCGATTCTGTGTCCTTATTATGTTTCTTCTGGTCTAATCATTTGCAGGGTATGTTGTTAGGATACCTGTACTTGTTACGATAATACATGCAAAAGATCTGAGTTTTTGATGATTTCTTGATTTTCTGATTTAGCAATCACTGATAGTGGCCCTTAACAGGGCAACGAGAGATTTCGAGACAACCATATTGAGTCTTAGTGTTTCATATATATACGACACACAATAGGTTTCTTGCCTTATACTTGGCTACAAAATGTCTTTAAAAGTGAAAAACACAGGGTGACTTTGATTTGCTTATATTCATAAAAAAAGTATACTGATTTCATATTTTGCGCTAATCGACATTAGAAATTTATTTTTTTTACCTAAGAAATATTTCTCAGCTTAATCTTACAAATAGGAATATATGTTATGGAAAGCTTTGCATCAGTGCAAAAATCTGTGCTTTTGATTTTTTAGGGACACCTGATATGTGTAATCTCTCGTTACACCTTAAGGATTTAATTTATGGACTCTTTGGTTGTACACACACGTTCCTCCTCTCAATTCGTAGTACATATCACAACAGCAAGTAGCATCATGTGGCATCTTCAGGTTGACAGGTGCCGTGGTCGCCTCCGCAAGAATCGTCTTCGCCCCATGAGATCCATGCAACCTAGGTCGTTGATTGTAGGAAGAGGGCAGCGTGGAGAAATAGAGTTCCTCGGTGTGTCTAAAAGATTCGAACAAAAATCAGCCAAAATCATCATCATCAGGTTGTATGTAAAAAGCCAAATTCACCATGAGTGCATACTAATTTAGATTAGTAGGTGCCTCCTGACACAAAAAACACTCAAATTATCTGAACAGCTCCAAGAAAGACCACTCTAATCTGGAAACAGCTTCCAAGAAATACCTCTAATCTGAAAAGCTTCCAAGAAAGGACCACTTAATAGGAAACAGCTTCAGAAAGATTCAATCTGAACAGCTTCCAAGAAAGACCACTCTAAATGAACAACTTCCAAGAAAAAAAACTCTAATCTGAACAGCTTCCAAGAAAGACAAGGACATTCTAAACTGAACAGCTTCCAAGAAGACCCACTCTAATCTGAAAAAGCTCCAAGAAAGACTAAGACTACTCTACACATGGAACAGCACTAAGAAAAAACACTCTAATCTGCAACAGCTTCCAAGAACGACTAGGACTATTCTAACCTGAACAGCTTACAGAAAAGACCCCTCTAATCTGAACAGCTTCCAAGAAAGATCATTATGAATCTGAACAGCTTCCAAGAATGATCATTTAATTCTGAACATGCCTTCAAGGAAAGACCACTATAAATCTGAACAGCTTCTCTGGAAAACACTAAGACTACTCTAACCTGAACAGCTTCCCAAAAGACTAATTATTAGGACTATTCTAAACTGAACAGCTCCAAGAAAGACACTATAATCTGAACAGCTTCCAAGAAAGAGGGTATAAGACTAACTCTAGCCTGAACAGAGATTCCTGAAATGAGATTCAATACTCAGGATATCCAATGTTGCATTAGTTTTAAGGGGGAAGAAAGGGGTAAAACTCCCCCCACCCAGCTGAGAAAAAATTTATGTTAAAAATACACCCAAGCCTGTAAAAAAGAACTTTATAATAATTAAGCAAAACTTTTTACCTAAATTAAGTAAAATTTTACTATATTAAGTAAATTACCTAAATTAAGTACCCAATTTACATAATTATGACAGAGTTCTATTTTGCATCGTTTATGTAATTTTTTTTTCACTCTGGGTGTCTTATTTACTATAGTATACGTTCTTATTTCAAGCAATTCGGACTGTGATCTGAAACTACTTGGTCTTCTATGGTTGGTAAACAGAAAATACACGTTCCCAAGGGCCATCCAAAGTGTAAGCTGAGCTTTCGACACTAAGCGAATGTTCATATTAGAGTGCGCCAGTGAAAATAATACGAAAATTAGTTTTAAAGTCGGCGAAAATTATCCGGTTCACTTAAAGCATAATGGCACATTTTTTGAAGAGCGCCCCCAATTTTCAAAATTGATATTTTGCCACAGTACGTTTTGTTGTCTAGGGAAACTATACCTGCGAACGAGAATGATAAAAAATGGTTTTATCATAAAATAAGCGATGTGTGTAATAAAGAATTGATCCCAGATTGGGACTTACGGCAGAGCTTGGAAATGTCTACGTTTATGTCCGTCCTGATGAAATAGTGCCACCTCGAGACAAATAACCTATAACTTGATTTTGCTGAACCAATAAAAACAACAATGGGTGAGCGGTAGACCACGTCGTACATGGCGTCTTGCCGGCATTTCACATTTGGAAGACCGGTTCAGCAGCCGTTGAATTAATGGGGCAATCTACCACGGAAGCGCAGATCCAGATCCGATCCGCATCCGATCCGCATTGGTCACTAGACTCTTGCATCTACACGTAGTTAGTGATCTGGATTGCCAATTCAATAAACGCGTACTACAGGCGTACTACTGCTGGTGCCTCGTACATACGATGAGCGCTTGGGTCATGCGTGTCGTCTGCGCCCGTGTAGAGCTGGATCTCAGATCTGGATCTCGGTGTGTGATGCGCATCGGATCGGGATCGGCGCTCCGTGTAGATGCCCATTATCGGGGATTCCCGTAATAATTATTCTAATTAAAAAGTCCTTCGTTTGTGGGACACAGACATTTTCGAGCTCTGAACCCAGTCACAGGTATGGTGTACTAGCCAGTTACCAACATTGCAACCGTTTTAAAAATCTCAATTTTTTTGAAAAAAATGGGGGGCTCGTTCAAAAAAAATGTGCTTAATATTGGCTTAAGGTACACAGCAGGTTATAAACAAACTCACAAAATAACAGAATTTCTTCTTGCTCTTCTTTGCAATAATCCCAGAGAATAATTTAGATTATTGCATTATCGATTAAAACTAGTTTACAGTGAAAATTATGATCTGAAGGAAAAGTTCAATGGACTTTCTTAGTTGCAATTGCAACAGCTAAATGTAAAACATTTGGTTGTATTTTAAAGGCCCCCGACTCAGAGGATTCCTGAAGGGGCGCCCTTAATTTCCAAAAAAAATCGTGTGGTTTTGTTGGTTTTTTGCTATGTACATATGCTTGTCCATATACCTAATCACTGTGTGAAATTGCTAAGCTTAAATCGAATCCTTCATATAAGAAAATCAAAACTTGTTTATAAAATTCCGGGATCCGGAATTTTTGTTATACACAGTATTCCTATGGGACGTAATACTTCACATAAATGTTTACTGCATCAAAACGAAAAATCCGATCCATCTCAAATTGGCAGAAGGAATTGGGGCATTTTAGGTTACTTATCTTTAGTTCTAGTTGACGATTTTTCAATATTACACAAAAAAATAATATTTCGAAAATCTCTGAGTCAGACTTAAGTAACCATCCTTATTTAACATCATGCCGCAATTAAAATATAAAGTTAATGCTATTACATTGTCAACAGAAGTCAATACAAGGTTGTTTGTTCTTCAAAATTTGAACCTTCCTCCCCGCATCAATAAAGAGTATGTAACGTCATGATACTATACTAATACATCATTGTGCCGAGGGGCATGTTACGTCTGGGGAGAAAGGGGTCATGTTTTAAGATAAATAATTGTATCTTGGATTCGAATTGCAAGCAAGAATGGCCAGGGGACTGGTATAGAACGTTTGTTTACTATCATCACCACCATCACCACTAAAAACAAACAAATAAAAAAACAAACAAAAACAATACAAAATATTTTGTGATGCTGACAGCATTTTAAATTTCAGTCCTCTTCGTTTTGATCTTGTGCGGTTCACATTTTCATTTATTACATTAATGTGATCATCAATTGTTTTTAAATTAAAAACTGGTTACACACCACTAACTCATTTATACACAGTAGTCTATGGGAAAAATGGCAACTTTGAGCATGTTTCTTTCACATTTAAAACTCTCACAGAGGAAATACAACAACATCACCCCAAAGTACAAGCTAAAATCACCAAATAACCAAATTTTGAACATATGATGACCAGAAAATTTTTTAGTTACGAATCACCAAACTCCCCCGATGTCAGGCCGGCAACCCAAGATTCTCTATAGTCGCCAAAGCTAGTAATTTGCAAAATCGATGTGAAATTGATAACCGCGGAGTAATTGCCGCAAATTCACTCTCCAAATGCCGCTTAGTTTGAGAAAACGTACCAGTCTACCATCAATCAAGAAATTTCATCACTTTCTTAATATAACTAGTGCATTTTCAGACATTTTAAAGCACTTTTTCCAGATGCCATGCAAGAAAGTAGTCCACCCAAGATTTTTGATCCTTACGGCAGCCAGGTTATTGGTGTATAACCTACTGATAAGTGCAATGTCACGAGTTTTGCTCAACACTCATCTTCATTCTATACCTCTAAGATTCTAGTCTTCTTAGTATATATTATAAGAACATCATACAGTTATTACCCCTCTGGTTGAAGGGTTTAGTAACTAATTTCGCAAGGATTTTGGAGCATATATGTTTATTAAATTTTTATCTTTTTTGCAGTGGAATGATATTATTATTATTGTTAATCTTATTCATAGTTCTTGCATGCTGATTTGGGAACATTCTTTGTGAGAAGAAGTTTATGACATGTCTTTGGGCTGATTTTCATTGAAATACTAGAGTCCTCCTTGACCGCAACAATATTGTTTCAATTTCAATCGCTTGTCTCCTATAATCATAATAGGTAAACGGAACTTAAAGGGGCATTCGTGATCCACAACCTCGTCCCCCCGACTTACCTGAAAAAAGTTGAGATTTTCATATCATCTGAACCGTTAGCCTTAGTAATCCACGTGTACCTAATCTTACGTGCAAATTCGGTCGCATCTGTAAGAAATTCGCAATTTTGTATTTTCTCTCCGTAAACGGACAGAAATTACATGCAGCATAGTGGCCTATGGGACCGTGGGAAACAATCAATTGCTCATAGCACCAAACCGCAAGATCGGGATCAACTCAAATTTTGTAAATAAGCTTTTTTCAAGGATATCTAGTGAGCAATGAATAAAACAGAAGGTGCTGAAATCACGAAATGCACCTTTAAAACAAGCACAGCGTTTGTAGAATCTAATATAATTTCCGTGTTTACCTAGAGAGCATGTGCTTGTTTCGTTACGTTTAATGCTCGTTTATTAACCATTTTGGTTGTGTCCCTACGTTACCAAATGTTAATTAAAAAAATGACCCAAACTCTTGGGTAAAATCATAGTCAAAGGTGAGTGGATCTTAAAAAAATGAATATATTTTACCCAAAGGATTCACTTATTTCAAATTGATTGGCTCTTATGTAAAACTGAATATATTTTACCCAAAGTTGCACTTATTTGTTACCATGTCGACTGAAGTTGTTTTCAACAAATACGAAACGTTCCCCTCTTTTTCTTCTGCAAATGTAAAATAGCGAAACTTTACTCTTCAATGAATAGAGTAAAATTTCACTCATCCAATAGCGAGAGAATTCTCTCTGAAACGAAAGAACCTTCCATTGTAGAGTAATTTCAATCTTTTAAGAGTCATTTTAGTAGTGTAAATTCACTCTTTTCAAACTCACTTTTATACTTGGAGAGCAGCCAGTGTATTATAATCTAATGTGACTTCTTAAATTGCACATTTGCGAGCACTTATTGGAATCAAACATTATATTGACTTACCCTGTGCGATAGAGACTTCAAGTAACGCAAATATATGAAGTGCAAGAAGTACAAAGTATCGAGCCGCCATTTTGTTATTTGAATATTCTCGATGAATAACTAACGTCCTAACCGAGCGAACTGCTCATATACTGTGCGTGATAGAGTTAAAAATATTATTCCACCTCCCATGGCTACCATGGTTCCGCATGGTTCCGAAACAAAGCCCATTATGCTTAAGCAGTCAAGTTCACGGTCCTCCAATGAAATGATTGTATACAAGATTGTGAAAAAAAGGAATAGTGATTGATAAATAATAATGATGATATTGAACCATACCCAAACGATATGTATGGTTACCACAATAACCAACCACAAAGCAAGTGTACTTTTTAACTTCAAAATCAGAGAACTGAGTGTTGAATTTAGCTGTACAACATTATGGCCTAATGCATCATTCCTTTTGTTCGGGACTTGCACATATAAACTTTTTGTGATTAGAAATAGAACCTTGATTGGTGATTAGAAATAGAACTTTGCCATTGTTTACTTTAGCCTTCGCCTCCTCTACTCTGTTATAAGCTCCATGTGCTTTATCTCTGTACAACGGAAAAAGCACATGATAGAGACTTGCTGCGAAGGGAGGGTATAATAAGAAAATTATGCAGTCTACGTTTTATTTTAAAATCGTTTTTATGGTGACCATTTTTTTATCTATAATAAATGTGCATGCATTTACAAAAATGTGCAACATATTTGAACCTATATATTTTGTATGTAAAAGTTAAAACTGAAATACGCATTGCCGTGCTCAGCTAGAATCTTTTTGAGTGGGAAGGGCACAAGAATATTGTCCCCCGATTCAGTAGGCTTCAGTGACGTAGCCATGCTTTCGGATACTTGTAATCTACCGCAAACAAACAAACAACAACACCAACGAAAAAAAAAAACACTTCTCCCTTCTCGTCGCCAGTTTGACCCGAATAATCCATGTATTTACAAAAACAAACGACTACGCAATATTTCTCTGCCCCTAAACAACCTGGGGGACACGTTCCCCTCTTTTGACACCACTGACAAAAATGCATATGACAAATCCTATTCACTACAGTTTCACAACGACAAGTCTGTTTATTTCTACCTTGGGAAAAATGGATTTGAAGGCTGAAATTCAAGCAACGACATTAGAAAAATACGTCTTTATAATCTTCTATCAACATTATTACTCTTCTGGTAAATCCGGTGGGGTCCCAAATGCGATCGGAACAAGTACCTTTAAGCTAAGAATATACGGACGTACCCAAGTCAGAAAAGTAACCTCCTTGGCTTCATAAAACCAAGCATTGCTGCTTAACCAAGAAGGTAATTTCTAAAACAATGTATTTTAATCATATGCCGTAATTGGTCCCTTAACTACACAACCAATCTTCTTCATGGGAGTACCTTTGAAGTGACTATTAGTAGCCGCGGAGTACCCCCAGCGTGGGTACCACACATCCGCCGGCGCAAAAGTGGGGGTTAACCAATCCACCTTGGTACACACACAGTAGCTTACCACTATCACACCATTCGGGAGTACCTGTCATGGGTCCTCCCATGCCAAATGAGCTTTGAGCTTTGTGTGATTATTTTAGTAATTTTTATCCTTATTTAACATTTTGGTCACATAGGTTATATGTTTTGTTTACACAAAATGTCATTTAGAGGGGTTTTTGGTGGAGGCTTCACTCAAATATAGATGTTTACTAAGCTTGCAAAATGATATGACAGTCGTAACAACAATGGAAATGTTTGTGCGTCCCTCTATGGTCCAATTGTTGCTGCCTCCTAGGCAGCTGGTAGGGGATTACTAAGTCTTGTGAAGGTACTCCCGTGGAGTAGCTGCAAGGATACTCCCACTACTCGTGACCTTCATGGGTACCTGTCAGTCACTAGCAGGCAACTGCAGAGTACACTATAGGATGGACAGTGCTATGTAAACATAGCTGCATCCATCCAGTGGTTCGTAATCTTCACAAGTACTTATTTGTAGGCACTGCATCAATAGTGCATCAAGGGGGTACTTTGGAGTAGAGCCTAAGAGTACACATGGAGTAGTTCCTAGCCTGGGTTACACCGTGATTAGCGATCTTGCTGTGTACATTTAAATGTACTTTTGAAAAACCCATAGAGCGGACCCTTGCCTTTTTATGGGGTACATTGTCCTAGATCTACAAGAAAGATACGTTAGCTCCTTTTTGCGTTTGATACAGTTCAGATTTTCCTCCAGGTACGTTAGGGATATATATGACATCTGATCACGAATACCGTCCACTTTAAACAATGCATCAACAATTATTGTATCCTTACCTATTACAATTAGTTTTTTAAATGTGGGCCTTATGATGCATGCTAGCAGCAATCTATGACGATGCGATGCGAAACTCAATTCAACTCACGCGAGGATCAAGTAAATGATGCAACCGAGAAGTAACTTGATAAATTTATTAGAAGGCTCGGAGAAACTGACGAGCACAGAATTAAAGTCAAGACTAAAAATACACTGTCTCGAAACCGGACCTCGAAAGGTACTGGGTAGAGGAGCCGGAGTCACAAAAAGGAGCACAATAATAGACGTAAGACGGTTCGCTATCAAGGCGTGAGAATTACCACTGGGCCACAGAGCACTGTGTTTACGTGGTCAGAAAACTAGCGGCTAAGTGTATTTCAGTCTTTATTTTCAGAGTTTCAAGCGTCCGTAAGTATAATCTTTATATTTTTTAGAGGGTGTGCTATGCATGATTCTGCGCAAATATCATAAGCCGATTTCATACTTCCCCTCTCACATATTGGCTTCTTGCTTACCAAGAAATGCTATGGAAAAATACTATCATATATCACTGATGCATTTTAAGAAATAAAACCCCCTGGTATAATAAAACATTTGACTATGAGGTAATGTGAATTGGGTAAAATAACCCCGTTGCATAGATGCTACGGAATACATGCGTTTGGCATGTTTTTAGTCTTTCAAGGAGCAAAATGAACCGAGATCATAAAGTATAGAATACTATATATGTCCGTGTAGAGCTCGCAAAGTATAAAAGACATAACACGGTTACTTATTTTAATCAAAACACAAGACCTTGGATCAAAGAACGATATAACTCTACTGAAGTAATTTTTTTTTAGAATGGCCCGTATACCTTTTGACAAAGTGAGTAAACTCACCTTGGCGACAACCTGCAGTACTTTTTTTTTTTTTATCATGAGGTACTTTAGTAAACTTGACTCCTAGCATGTGGCTAAGCGTAACACGGCCGTATTTGTCAAGAAATGACGATTTTTGCTTTGTTTACTAATGAAAGTCGGGATCACACTTTTTTAGGTCTAACTAAAAACAATCGTAAATGGCATATTCAAGACCGCTTTAAAAATACTTTCGTGTCTGCCATTTTTCTTAAAGAACAGTAAGGTGTACTGTTGATATGACCTAAAACTAGAAATTTAGAGCCAAAATGGGCATTTCATATTGTTATGACGTCTCGTGGATGTCAAAGGTCAGAAATACCTTTCAAACACAAATAAATGAGCCTTGTGCACAAGTGATCTGAATTTTATAATATAATGATTTTGAATCAGAATGGTTCAAGAATTTTGTATGTCCAAAACATAATTACAATAACAATTTTACATGATTTATAAACTAAGATACTTAATATTTCAAGTCCTCTAGTGTCCTGTGTTGCAAGAAGCGTTGCAGTTCAACGATGATATGTCCTCACAGCGAAGACTCCAAAATGACAGTGTGCAAAGTCACACTTATATCATGTATATATCCTCAGTTAATATTCCATTGGAATCTTCTCAGTCCTGAAGATAACTTTTGTCCAGCAGTTTAAGACGAGAAGGTTGAATTAGTCCATCGACGACACTAATATTCCACAATAACAAAATCCAGGTATTATACCACCATCAGTCTGGCGCTATTGTCCTCATTTAGGACCACAAACTGGAATCTCTTTTTGATTCCAGAACTGAAGCTCTTCTGGCTTAAAAGACGACAGCAGACAGTTCAGCTATCAAGCTCCGGTGGCATCCAAAATATTATAAATCCTGGCACTATGTATAACACAAATCTACCATTATCATGATTATAGTAGATTAAAACTAGCTATAACTATACTGTATAGCTCCTGGTTACAACTGCTGATGGCCTGAGTCCTTCCAGTGACAAGTATTTAACTACTCACAGCTAGATTCCCCTTTCCTAATACCTAAAATAGGCATTACAACATTATCATGCATAAACATAACCTAGTACTGTCAAAAATCAGATTTTACATAAATTCTCATCTGCATTGGCATTGCACCATTTTATATAAATAACTTCATGGGGAATCTCCGAATTATGCAATCTGTTTTTATCTCAAAGCATAAACAGGTTGACTCAGTTTCTAATCTACATCTTGGGGAATTCCCATTCACCTCTCTAGTTGTCAACAACAGGTGCATATCACAACATAGCACTAGGAGAATTCCACTTCTCTTGCACAATCTATCTAGTAAATAACACCTGGTCTGATCTCAATATAGCACAAGGGGATTTCCATATTAAACAAAGTGCTTTTTCCATGAGAAACCTTTTTCTCAAATAAAATTGAAAATCAAATTAATACTTTTAATCAGAAAAAAATGGAGGCCAATATAACAATATTGTACATATTCAAAAGGCTCCGAGCTAACTGCAGATTTTCAGTCAGTAGGCATCTGGGGGTCTTCTCGTTATTCCGAAGGTTCGTTATTCCGAAGGTTCGTTATTCCGAAGGTTCGTTTTTCCGAACACGCGTTTTTAGCATTCGCTTTTCCGAATCCTGAAAAAGGTTCGGTATTCCGAAAATAGGGTTCGTTATTCCGAATCTTAAAAGGGGTTCGCTATTCCGAATTTTAAAAATGTTCGCTATTCCGAATCATAAAAAGGTTCGCTATTCCGAATCTTAAAAAGGGTTCGTAATTCCGAATCTCAAAAAAGGTTGGTTATTCCGAATATTGAAAAGGGTTCGATATTCCGAAAGCGAGTACCGTGTTCGTTATTCCGAATTTCAAAGAGGTTCGCTATTCCGAATTCTGTTTTTCATTGAAGCAATGAAAATTATGAATTGCCCACAGACCAAAGAATAAGGCATTTGACGCAAACTTTAGCAATAACGCATCTGACATGCGCAGAACAAGGTTGGTTTATTCATCATATGGATAGGAGCTAACCAAACAATCGGAAAAATCTTCCATAACAATGAATTTAGAGTTAGGGTGCAAGAGGAATTCCCTCTTGAGACAATTTGCATACAAGATCCACAATGGCATGAGAAAACTCTTCTCTTTTTTTTTTTTTTTTTTTTTTGTTCCGAAGGTTCGTTATTCCGAAGGTTCGTTTTTCCGAACACGCGTTTTTAGCATTCGCTTTTCCGAATCCTGAAAAAGGTTCGGTATTCCGAAAATAGGGTTCGTTATTCCGAATCTTAAAAGGGGTTCGCTATTCCGAATTTTAAAAATGTTCGCTATTCCGAATCATAAAAAGGTTCGCTATTCCGAATCTTAAAAAGGGTTCGTAATTCCGAATCTCAAAAAAGGTTGGTTATTCCGAATATTGAAAAGGGTTCGATATTCCGAAAGCGAGTACCGTGTTCGTTATTCCGAATTTCAAAGAGGTTCGCTATTCCGAATTCTGTTTTTCATTGAAGCAATGAAAATTATGAATTATATGGATACGTTGAAGCCTATGATGCTAAGAAAGTATAAGTACTACCTATTATATAGTTTCAATTCAATTGCAGCAGTACGTTTGAGGTATTTTCTCGAAGTTTGGAGATATTTTCTTGAAATTTCGCGGTATTTTCATGAAGTTTGAGATTTTCTCTTTTTAGATTTTCACTATTTTCTCAAAGTTCGAGGTGTTTTCTCGAAGTTTCGAGTTATTTTATCTTGAAGTTCAGATATTTTCTCTACGTTTGAGATATTTTCTCGAAATATTATTATCTCAAAAATCGCATTATTATTTTAAAGTTTCAGTTATTTTCTCGAAGTTTTAACATATTTTCTCAAAAGTTTGAGATGTTTTCTCGAAGTTTCAAGATAATATTTCGAAGTTTGAGGTATTGATATGTTCATGATATTTTCTCAAAAAATGAGTTACTATCTCGAAAATACCGAGTTATATTCCAATGATCGAGTAGTATTAGAAGTCTCGGGTATTATCTCGAAAGTTGCTATATTCGCTCGAAGTTTGGATAATTTTTTCAAAAGTTCTCTTATATTTTCTCGAAGTTTCAAGATAATAGTGCGATGTTTGAGGGGGGTGTTATCTCGAAGTTTCGTATATGATCTCAGAATTTTGGGATCATTTTTTTTGGGATTTTGGATTTTGGGGATAGTTTTGAGATATTTTCTCGAAGTTTGGGATATTTTTTACGGTCTCGAATTTGATTACCGTCAGACTTCAGTTATATCTCGAAGTTTCAGTTGGTCTCGAATTTTATATATTATCTCAAAGTTGATATATTATCTCAAAGGTTGGGATATTTTCTCAATGATAATATTTCGAAGTTTGGAGTTATAACTGGATAGTTTGATGAAATGTTCTCAAGGTTATATGGGTCTTTTTTGAGTAGTGTTCTCGAGACATTGCTCTTGAAGTATTCAAGATGAAAAGTTCGTGTATATATCAAAGTTTGGTATAATATTCGAAGCATGGTGATTTTCTCGAATATCTTAGCTACTATCTCGAAATACGAGTTATTTATTATTCAAGTTCAAATTATTTTTAGAAGTTTTCAGGTATTATCTCGAACTTAGCCATATTATCCCGGAATATTTTCAAAATGTCGTAGATACTTTCTCGAAAGCTTCAGGATAATATTTCATGTTTTGAGGAATTATTCGAGTTTGGTATATTTTCTAGAAGTTGAGATATTTTTTCAAATTCGAAATTCCGAGTTATTATCTCAAAGTACGGGTTATATCTAAAAAAATTTAGTTATTATCTCAAAGTTTTTTTTTTTAATTTTATTAATTTTAGATATTTTCTAAAGTTAGTAAAGTTTGCGATATTGTCTCAAAGTTCGAGACATTTTTCTCGAAGAATCAAGATAGTTTGAGGCATTATATCAAAGTTGGAATATTCTCGAAGCTTGGTATTTTCTCGACTATCGGAACTTGCATATTACTATCGACAATACCGAAGTTATTGTCTCGCCTGAACTTTTGATCGGCGCAGAGACTTCAGTTAATCACTTTTCTGGATGTCATCTGTCTGCCGTGTTGTGTACGACTTATTTGGAAGTTCCCGGAAGGGCTACGATTGATTGTACTTGTGGAAAGAAGCGGGGGTGATGGTTCTCGACCGGGAGTTTAGATTTTGTAGCGTAAAAAAAATATGCTAATTAAGGATCTTGGGTGAGATTGCAGAGTGCCGACTATTTCCCGAAGGCTTGTGTACAAGTTTATGAGTTCCATAAAGGAGTATATGTTTGTAATTTTAATGTGGAAAGAAGGCAGGTTAAAGAGTTATCGGACTCTCTTTCCATTCAAATAATCGCACTGCCTAAGCATTCGTGTCCGAGGGATGCTTGCAAAGGAATTCCGGTTATTCTATGCAGAAGATTCTGGCAAGTTTGCTGGTGATTCCTATACATATGCATTAGCTCTTTAATGTTTCCCCCTAGGGCTTGGTATATTTTCGAAATATCAGAGGACTGCATAGTACTATCGAAATACCGAGGTATTGTCTCGCCTGAACTTTGATCGGCAGAGACTTAGTAATCACTTTTCTGGGTGTCTATCTGTCTGTCCTGTTGGTGTACGACTTATGTTGGAGTCCGTAAGGGCTACGTGATTGTAACTTGGTGGAATGGTGGAAGAAGAGGGTGATGAGTTCTCGAAAGGCCGGATTAGATTTTACGTAAAAAAATGGCTAATTAAGTATCTAATTGCAGAGTTGACGAATATTTTCCTCAAGGCTTGTGTACAGTTTTTCTGGAGTTCCGTAGGTATAATGTTGTAGATTTTTATTGGTGGAAAGAAGCAGGTTAAAGGTTCTCGGACTACCTCTTTTCCATTGCAATAATCGACTACTAATCATTCGTGTCCGAGGATTGATGAAAAGCATCGGTTATTCTATGGCGAATTATGGCAGTTTGCTGGTCTGCTCCTATACTACACTTCGCTCTTTTACTTTTCCCCTAGGGCGAATCTAGATGAGTTAAATCTGGGGATCTTCGAAAAAGATAAATCACTGCCTTTGCCAGCATCCAATGGACAAGAAGACTTAGAAGTGGATATGACAATGGCGTATAAAAGGGAACGCAAGCCTGCATACGTATAAAGGCTGCCAAGTTCCCCAAGTGCATGTGTGTGTGTTGGGTGGGGGGGGGGGGGGGGGAGAAGTAGTAGCACAGGTAGGCACATTAAAGAAGAAGGGGCAAAAAATATTGGAATTCTAATCCATTGAAACTAAACTTTTCAATATAAGAACTGACCTTGTCGCCACAAAAACCATAAAACAAAAGAATGAGCTTGGAAGAATGTGTATGCTTAAAAGACTACTGAAACACTTTAACAATCCGCGGCTAAAATAGAAAAAGTGGTACTAACATTTTGAATTTCGGCCATAACTCGGTCACTATGTGTCCTTTTGGAAACGAATTTTTCAGGTCGGAAACCTAATGAAATGAATTTTAGCATGTGTATTTCACTTGTATGGTTTACTTTTTTCCTTCGTGAAGGGTTTCCTTTTTTGAGGACACCCGGTATATGTTATATGCGGATTTGAGTATGCAAAGGAGCTAATATATAATTGTATAATAGCTGTATCACTGATGAAAACGGTATATCGGAGAGGCAAATTCCGTCGCTAATGAAAGACTGTCTGCCATACATCTTTGTGTGAATCAGAATTAGGTCAAAGTGCATATGGGGCCAATTAAAGGAGCATTTTTGATGCATTTCCGAATTAAATATGCGTAATTGCTATATCGTTGAAACAGTACCTTGGATATGCAAAATTCCTGATGCATGGAAGGACTTACTATGCCATACACCTTTGCGTGAATCATAATGGGTCCAGCAGACAGTAGGGATTCACCTATGGACGCTGGGAACAAAAGTAACCCAACGGGGCGTCCAGGGACACATTCACGGTCACTGACGTACTATAGACTCACTGAGAAGCGTTTAAGAACACTAAAAAGAATAACGCTGAAAATTCTTCACTGGACTGTGAAAGTGTTGTTCATTTCACGAGTTGGATTAGCAAAAGCTTCCAATAATCACACCGAGAAAACGTGAATAATCACAACACTGAAACTATCATTTGCAGTGTTAATTCAGATACGGGGTCTCTTTCAGTTAGGTACAGATTTAGTGAATTTTTTAAATGGTAGTGTGTGTGTTATTGTATAGTAATTTGTGATGCAATTGATACTAAGTAAAATAACTTATCAATGTGATGCGGTATGGCTGGAAACAACATTGGAGAGGTTAAAACGTCCTGTGCTGCACGGAAGACTACAATGGAAGACAACAATCTTTGTGTGAATCATAATTGGGTCAAAGTGCATGTGGGTCAATTAAAGGGACACTTTTTGATGTAATTGATCTAATTAAATATGCGTAATTGCTGTATCGCTGAAACAGTACATTGGATTGAAAAATTTCTGGGCTACATGGAGCAGGTGGGGTATTGAGAGGAGGGCCAGGTGGGGATGTTGGAGAGGGGCCAAGTGGGGTGTTGCGGAGTGGAAGCTGCGGGTGTTGGGGAGGAGGACAGTTGGGTGTTGGGGAGGGTGGGGTGTTGGGGTGGGGTGTTGGGAAGGGGACAGGTGGGGTGTTGGGGAGGAGGCCCGGTGGGGTGTTGGGGTGGGGTGTTGGGGAGGGTGGGGTGTTGGGGAGGGTGGGGTGTTGGGGTGGGGTGTTGGGGAGGGTGGGGTGTTGGGAAGGGGGAGTTGATGTCGGGGGAGGGGGAAGGTGGGTGTTGGGGAGGGGGAAGGTGGGTGTTGGGGAGGGTGGGGTGTTGGGGTGGGTGTTGGTGTGGAGGAGGAGGTAGGTATTGGGTACAGGTGGGGTGTTGGGGAGGGTGGGGTGTTGGGGAGGGTGGGGTGTTGGGGAGGGGAGGGGTGTTGGGGAGGGTGGGGTGTTGGGGAGGGTGGGGTGTTGGGGTGGGGTGTTGGGGTGGGGTGTTGGGGAGGTAGTTGGGGTGTTAGTGAGGGGGTGGAGTGATGGGTGTTGGGGAGAGATTTGGGGTGTTGGGGTGGGGTGTTGGGGAGGGTGGGGTGTTGGGGAGGGGAGGGGTGTTGGGGAGGGTGGGGTGTTGGGGTGGGGTGTTGGGGAGAGATTTGGGGTGTTGGGGAGGGTGGGGTGTTGGGGAGGGGAGGGGTGTTGGGGAGGGTGGGGTGTTGGGGAGGGTGGGGTGTTGGGGTGGGGTGTTGGGGTGGGGTGTTGGGGTGGGGTGTTGGGGTGGGGTGTTGGGGAGGGTGGGGTGTTGGGGTGGGGTGTTGGGGAGGGGAGGGGTGTTGGGGAGGGTGGGGTGTTGGGGAGGGGAGAAGATGTTGAAGAGGGGGTGTTGGGGAGGGGAGGGCTATTGGGGAGGGCTGTTGGGAAGGGACTGTTGGGGAGGGCTGTTGGGAGGGGAGGGGTGTTGGGGGAGGGTGGGGTGTTGGGGAGGGTGGGGTGTTGGGGTGGGGTGTTGGGGAGGGGAGGGGTGTTGGGGAGGGTGGGGTGTTGGGGAGGGTGGGGTGTTGGGGAGGGGAAGTGGTGGGTGTTGCATAATTGCTTCAATAGGTCCGCCAATGTTTTGATTACCTGCAACTTAAAAAATAGAACAGATATACACCTGAAACTTCTGGAATTTTCATTTGAAGAATGGATCTGCAGACGGTGTAAATTTGTAGCATATCTCTTTATACCTTAGGCTTAGAACTATCAATCACCCCTCGTAGACCTCGGTATGGACTACTGTCTCCCGGTTATGAGTGTAAACCCCAAATTCGTGTTTACACCTCGTCGGCCCGGCTCGTCGGCTTATAAGCTTGCCTTCCGGAGAAGTATTCTTGCCCAGGTGCATGGAAATTTAATTCGAATCTTTACCCATCGTTATAATATTAAGAGAACTGACAGCTAGACCGTGTTGTAGAACTGTTAGTTCTTGTCGATCTTAACTGCTCGATTATCGCTCTGCTTCTTTGTGTGGTGATACAACCTACAAAGTTTGTACCTTGCCGGGTCACGCTATTTATTAACCACCCGAGCTGTCTTGCAATGATTGATCAACAAGGGGGCATTATATCGGGCAACAAAGCTAGCCAATCAGATTCGGTAAATTGGGCACGCTACTGCGTTAGTTAGTTAGTTGACCAAAGTTTTAAATCCGGTTTTGTTTCCCGGTTAAACGAGGGTGGCCGGATTCACCTCACACTCAGAATACTGCGTGTGAGGATTTATTGAGCAAAAAGATAATTGACCCGGATGCCCTTCCCCACGTCAATCCACACTTATGGGCGGTGGGCCTAGCCCTTTGGGCAACTTGTGCCCAACATGCAAGGCTCATGTGCCTGGATGGCCGCCAAATGCTCTCCAGAGCTGACGCCCTTTAGTGTAGGTAGATCTTCTTTTTCCTTCTACCAGGGTAACAGCTACCCTCCTCATCAAGATTTCCTTAGAAACCAAGTGGGGGTGACAGTTTAGCCGCCGAGACTCGGCCCTGGGACAGGTTTACTGGTTACCAGGATACCAGTATCAGTCCCTCAGAAGAAAACCTGACCTGACATTAGAAAACCTGACATGACATTACTGAGCTGAATGTATATGATCTACTGACTGTCGAGTGAAAGGGATTAGCAGCGATAATGCCAGTGAATCGAAAAATGTTGGAAGCGCATGTTTTTGAACTTATAAATCAGGGATAAGTGTGTACAATTCCATATAACTGCTTTAATGTAGAAACAACCAACAAATAGTGCAAAAAAATTAGTTTGAGGAAATTGGTCATACTGTCTCCCGCACATATACGGCGGTCCGGTAGTACGTATCCTGTTCTAAATGAAAAAAAAATTTGGGCGTTTGAAAATTCTCAAGCCTGTAATAATACCTGAAATGTGCATTGTGGGGAAAAGGAGCGGGCCCGTAGCGATTGCGTGTTCACTTTTAATCCGTGTTTGCGGAGCACCGAAGTAACCGACAAAAACGTTTCCAATTTTCTCGCTAGTTCTCTAGGTTCAGACCCACTTACGATACATATTCAAAACGAAACATAGTAACGGAGCCCTCTGGTGCAAAAATCTCATATAACCCCTTTCCGTTTTCCGGAGATTTTGAGAAAGATTTATGTTTCAATTTGAATGCATTCGCTATGACGGACCGAAACGTTAATTCTCGCGCATACTAATTTTCGATAACATCTGTCGCAGTTCTGTGACACAGACTATCACACTCATCCACACCGAAGCGTACCGCAAATAGGGCATACGCGACGTCTCTCAAAATCGGGACTAAACAGCTAATTGGGTTTAACACCAGTAAAGAATTAACAAAGATAATATGTTCGTGTTTGAGGTCAAACTGTTTGATCATGGTGCACAATATCACGCTGAAAATCTGTGAAATCTATTCACCGGGAAAGGCTTTTTGATCTCAAGTCGGAATTTTGATACGCACTTATAGAAATTAACAGAATCAGATAAAAAGTCTACCTTGCCTTTAAGTGCAACGAGAGATTTCACCTATCCAGGTGTCCAAAAAAAAATCGAAAGCTTCTGAGTTTTTGCCCTGATCAATCTCTCCATCAAAATACTCCCATCTGAAGATTAAGCCTGAGAAATGTTTTCTTTGTACAAACAATTGTGAAATTCAATTTTCGTATAGGAGCAAATACGAAATTCAGCCTATGGTTTACCTTGAATAATATCAAATCAAAATCACTTTTTTTCTCATCTGTTTTAAACATCCGGTAGCATATATAAGGTAATATAATTAAGAAGTCTATTGAGTGTCTATCTTTTTGAAATTACTATTATGACACAATATGTTGGGTGCTCAATCTCTCTCGTTGCACCTTTAATACACTTTTCAATTTCAAGCCAACCACTTGCAGGTTCTGTTAGCATAATATCCAATGAGTACATAACAAAAATATAAAATATATTTTTTATGATTTTTTTCGATGTTTCGGATTAGCAAATCCATTGGCGTACCAAGACCTTTGCAACTGGGGGGGGGGGGCTTTTTTAAGGGGGGGGGGCAGAAATGGGTGCCAAGGTTTTTTTGAGGGGGCTACTTTGGGTCCTCTCCATCAGACACTGTAAAAGGTCATAGTTTTCATTTTGGGGGGCTGGGGGCAGTGTTCCGTTTGGGGGGGGGGGCTTGCGCCCCCCCCCCCCCCGCTGTTTACGCCACTCTGAGCAATCGCTCCTAATCCCTTTAAGAATGCACACTTCAAAGTTAATAGACGCTAAGTAAATATAAATTATTTTATCTATTTTTACTTTTTACAAATATTCCCAAACGTGTATATGATCGTCGCCCACATCACATAAATGTAGTTTTACAAAAAACGTTTTCCGAGAAAATCGCAATTCAAAATCTACCACGACATTTCAAGCCTATACGGTAAATCGAAGCATAAAGAACATCTACAACTTTACTGTTTTATTGAAGAAAACATTTTATTTTTTTCATTTTCAAGATTTAAACCAAAATCCACTTAATACTGGCCAATTATTATCTTAAAGGCTGACTCAGAGATTTCCCGAGAGGGCGCACTCAATTTTCAACAATCGTGTTTTTTTGCCTATACAATAGAAAAGCACCACTTTGTTATAAAATTCCGGATCCGGAAATTTTTTTGTTATACGCGGTATGCCTATGGCACTGTTATAGAACTGTCATAATTGCTTACGCATGAAAAGCGAAAAATCCAATTCATCCTCTAACTTGTAATTAAACCAAGGTGACTATCGTTAGTTTCTTAATGACTATTTTATTACTAACACAAAAAAATATAATTTCAAAATCTCTTGAGTCAGCCTTAATTAGGCTACAAAGTTTCTACAAAGCCTTCCTGCAGTCTGTATGTGAATACAAATAATGTCTAATGCAATACGACGCTATTACAACAAAAAACCGTTGCTTTTTCAATGTAACGTAAAATAGATCACCTACATGTATGTGAAAGCTGTTTAACGAAATAACGATGGAAATACGTCAAATAGATCTGTATGTGGAATCGTTTATTTTGGATCGTCCAAAATACAACGCTATATCAAACACGACGTGTAATTGAATGGCGGTTTTAAAATACGAAGTATGTGAAATACGGATATGATGATTTTGAGGAAAATTAACAAAATCTGTTATTATAAACTTATTAATTAGGCATCCTCAACATTTGGAAACTTTGGGTGGCAAAACTCGATGAACTAAGTAGGCGGAATTTCGCAAAACCATAAAAATGTGACGATATAAGCTTCAATATCGTACTAGCATTTCTGCTTAATTACCTCTAACTCTATAAGCCTTGCCATTATACAACTAGGTCAACTGAGTAAATTGTTGACATGGTGAGACCAATATCTTACAATTTCGACTTAATGAATGAAAACTGTTGACAAGGCTAGATGCAGTATATCCGTCCATGTCCAAAGCACATCACCAATATGGATGTGTACATGGTAGAACGATTTTATTTCACGTATGACTTCCCTGAAATAAATGTTGACCTGGCGAATGAACAAATTTTAACGCGTCCAACTCTCCTTTTCAGGAATTTCTACATGTTTTCAAAACGTGTTTCTTTGATAGGTCATTTCTCGTCCAAACTCAATTAGTGGGGAACTTGTGTCTAGCCTTGTGCCTAGTCGAAATATAATATGATGCAGGTAGAACCTGAGAAGCGAGCGCTCAGATACACTTTCATTCTATCACATTTGCCATAGAAAATGCATGCAAGAATTCCATAAATTACCGTTTGGAACAGGGGGGGAGGACGCCCGATGTTCGATACTAGAGTTGGGATTTTGGAGGTTGCCAGGCTCCTGTGGAGCTCTATGGAAAAAAATCCCTAAATCGGCATTAATATGCCTGATTGATTCCTCCAAAACCACTTGATGAATTCATTCATTTTTTACCATACGGCAAGAAGACATCATTTAAAGCAATTTTGTTCTGCGAACTTTTAGTTCGTAGAAGAAATTTGGAGAAAAATGCATTTGAAAATTCAATTTTTGCGCCATTTCAAATTCCCTAGACTGCTGAGAACGAGAGAAGATACCAGTAGCTTCCCACAATGCATTGCTTCCATTGGAAGTTTTTGTACAGGTTGCCATGTGGATCGTTAGAGATGAAACGCTCTTAAAATGCAAGTTTGTGATCAGTACTGTCAATTTAGCCATGTTTCATCACTAACGACCCACATCAGTACCTGTACAAAAACCTCCATTGGAAGCAATGCATTGTGGGAAGCTATTGAAATCTCTTGCTGAGAACGTTATTTATTCAAATTTAGTCTCATTCTCATGTATATGGGGTCCTATCACGCCTATTGACTCCACGAGGTCCAAGCACGAACGTATACAAACGCACACAAGACTATGGCGCTCATGCAACACAACGTATACCCGACGTATAGACAGGATCTGACTCAAATCGCACCACATTTTGCTCAAATTTCCTTTCCAAGACCTGATTTGTCATAGTTGATCGCATTTTTCGTGAAGTTAACGTATAAGATTCTTTTTATGGGTGTGGCCTTTTGAAGTAAACAGTTTTCGCACAGTTATGACAGAAAAATGACCGTTACTTCAGCCTTTAACACCATAGAATCTATATACATGTTTACTGGGCATTTATATAGAGTGCTAATTTTTCGAGGGATGCCAAATAAATCCGACCTTCCCCCCCCCCTGGTTTGGAAATCCCAAATGCCCAAATCTAGCAGATCGTGTCCGGCCCCCTGGTTCAAGTCATATATTCTTTCTAGGGTGCACACGAGCTACAATATGTGCAACAATGTGCTCAAATAGCATCAATAGCTATCAATAACTCAGAATTTTCCTCGTGAAGTACGGACTATTGCTGTGATAAATTTGCCGTAAGCCAACCAGCCCTGACGACATATAAAAAATTCAGAATTTTTCATCAAGATCTCGCTTTTACGTGTTAAACCGGGGGAAGGGAGGGGGAGGCCGGAGGTCGGATTTATTTGGCATCCCTCGGAAAATTAGCACTCTTTATAAATACCCAGTAAACATGTATATAGATTCTATGGTGTTAAAGGCTCATGATACGGCAGTTTTTCTATCATAACTGTGCGAAAACGATTTACTGCAAAAAGCCACGCCCATAAAACGAATCTTATACGTTAACTTCACAAAACAATGCGATCAACTATGACAAATCAGGTCTTGGAAAGGAAATTTGAGCAAAATGTGGTGCGACTATGAGCCAGATCCCTGTCAATACGTCGGGGTTTTTGGTGGGGTTTTAACGTTGTGTCAGGGGGTGGGACATGCCACCCTAACATCAACAGCAAATTCAAAAAATTCAAACGGCATCAACTTCCGGTGCTAGTCTGTTTCAAATATTTAACGGTCAGGAATGGCGCTCTTATTCATATCGAACGGTTACACACAGACTTGACTAAAGACGAGGCCTGGTCACGATATTTAAATCTGAATGACCGTTATTGAAAACTTACACTATTTTGCAGCGCGGGGGGTTACTCCCCTAACCCCGACGGATTTTGAGCCAATAATGTTTTCTTAATTTATCATGATATTCCTAGGATCTTTTGAAAAGGTTTAAGAGATGATTTTTTATATCACTGGGACAGAGACTGCCATAGTAAATGCCGTAGCCGTTCCTCAAATTACCGTTTGGAAATCCCCAAGCCCAATCGAGCAGATTGTGTCCTACCCCCCCCCCTGCGTTTTGTTGCATGAGCGCCGTAGTCTCGTTGGCGGTTTTGTATACGTTTCTGCTCGGACCTCGTGGAGTCAATAGGCGTGGTGGACCCCATCTCAAGGCGGATCCAGGATTTGAAAAAACGATCAAATTATCCAGGGGCTGAAAGGCTGTAACTGGTCCAAATAGCTGAAATGGGCTGATTTTGCAAGAATTTTGCAGAATTACCGGAGGCCGCGCGCGCCCCATCCGCCCCTCCCCCCTGGATCCGCGCCTGGCAATACATGAGAATGAGACACATTGAATAAATAACGTTCTCAGCAGTCTAGGGATTTTTGAAATGGCGCGAAAATTTAATTTTCAAATGCCATTTTTCTCCAATTTCTTCTACGACTAAAAGTTTGCAGAACAAAACTGCTTGCTTTTTGTGTTTTAATTAAGATATAGTTCACCTAAAATAGCTTAAAATGCTCAAAATTGTCTTCTTGCCGTATGGTAAAAATTGAATTCATCAACCCAGATAGCAAACTGACGGTCGGATCCGAATTTGTGATACGTCGGCACTGGTCGCCGTTCGTCAAACCAACGTCGAGCCGATGTTGAGAAAACGGTGGGGGGACAATGGTCGTTTGAATGTTCGGCAAACCAAACGTCAGCCCCAGTTGGGAAAACGGTGGGGAAATTGGTCGTTAGATGGTTGGCAAAACACGTCAGCCGATGTTTGGGAAAACAGTGGGGGAATGGTCCTTTTTTGGATGGTGCAACCACATCAAGCCGACGTTGGGAAAAATGGTGAATGGTCGTTTTATGGTGGGTAAGCCAACGTCGGGGCGAAGTTGGAAAATGGTGGGGAACTGGTCGTTTTTTTTTTATTCGGCAGTCCAACGTTGGGCCGATGTTGGGGAATTGGGGAGTGAATGGTCGTTTTATGGTTGGTCAAGCCAACGTCGGGGTGAAGTTGGGAAATGGTGGGTGAAAATGGTCGTTTTTTGTGGTCGGCAGGCCAACGTTGGGGGCAATATGTTGTCTCCGCAGACTATAATTAGCTAATACTAATTAGCCGAATTAATAAAATAAAATTAGTAGGCCTCTAGCCGAAACGGCAGGGCTTTCAGCAAAAATAGGCCTATGCTTAGCAACCATTGTGCGTACAAAAATAAAACATATGGTCATTTGGCAGTGACTATATTTTTCGATTTTTGTGCACTTTTGTTTTCACCCGTGAACGAGGAAGCCTTGAGCTTTTCGTTTTTTTTCACCTCTGTGAGCTCTGTGACGTATTTCGCCATTTTTATGAGTCTTTAGTCTTACTTAGTGTGTCCATATACTGTTGAAGCTTTTACAATTGGTATATTATATTTTGCCCTATGCTATCAGCCAGGACACGTTAGCTTCAATTGGTAGTCGTCAGTCCTTCTAATATACAAGGACCTGTTTTTTTTTTCATTCAACACGCCCAATTGTGATTTTATACATGACAACATCGTTTTATTATGGTTTTGGGATAACGTTGGCCCAATGCTGGCCAAACATGGGGCCAACGTCAAATACGACGCAATGTCCAACGTTGGAACCGACGGCAAAATGCCGTTGGGCAATGTAATTTTTCGTTGTATTGATGTCCGGCCTAACGTTGGCCCAATGTTGTGCCAAAGTCCAAAAATTGATGTTGTGTGCCAACGTTGGGCTGGCGGACATTTTTTACTCGCTCCAACGTCTTATGTTGACGTGGACCAACGTATTCGAGCTGCCGTTTGGCCCAACGTTGGGCCAATGGTGTATTACTATCTGGGAAGCAGTTTTGGAGGAACCATCAGGCAATATTAATGTCAGATTTAGGGTTTTTTCCATAGAGCTCCACAGGAGGCTCGCAACCTCCAAATACCAACTGTAGTATCGAACATCAGGCGTCCGCCCCCCCCCCTGTTCAACAATGTCAACGTCTGAAAATTAAGGATTTCCTTGGCCGGCCCTCCCCTGAAGAAATTATGAATTGTAAAGGGTGCCATCTATTGATGAAACAAGTTATCAAAATATGAGCTATCATATACTAGATTTAGGTCAAAAATTACTATTTAGAAATATTAGCCTATAACCTAGCAACCATCAGTATAAGCCTTGTCAATAGCAACAAGCCCCAAGGTGACGTGATGCGACATGATGTGAACCATAATTATATTAAGTGCCCGGAGAGATTTTGTAGGAATATGAATTTCTCTCAAATTTCACTGTATCGGTTGTAGACCACCTTTTTACCGAGAACTTTGGAAGGTTTATTGGCCAAAAGAAAAACCACAAGCCTTGTTTTGCAAAAGAAAAACCACAGCCTTGTTTTGAACTTGCTGCTATCGAATCGTTCCCCATAGAAAACCATGCTTTACTTTCTCGTGCACGACGAACTACTAAATCATCTTATTACATAAAGACGGCGTAATTCGGCTTATTCAGTCAGGTGTGGCTCTAATACATTGGTAAGCATTCCAAAATATGTAAAAACATAGTTCTGAGGAAAAATTTGGGGCGCTTCTTTCTGGAAATCTCATATCTCTTAGGTAAGCCTATAAACTAGCGATCACAGTGCGATGTGCACATTTCATTTTTATCACAGTTGCATAAAGTGAGTTAGTATTACATACTCTACTCCATATTTCTGGCCAGGACGTGTATAACATTTTTCAGTCTGGGCCTAGCCCTGAGAATTGTAACAATTTCTTGACCAAGGCATGGCACACATGTGAGTTACTTGTTGTGTGAATTGTCTCTGACGCTACGTGTAGGCCTACCCCGTGACAGTGGTGCATTTTTTTTTTAAGAGGGGGGGGGGGAATTTTTTGTTTTTTATTAATAATAATAACTTGGCCAAGAAGTGTTACCCAGACTATAGAAGAATAGGCTAGTCTATGTCGAAGAGTAAAACAAGGTAGAGTCTGCTAGTCTAGCCTAGACTATTCTGGGACTGTATAAAATATTGCTCTGCTTCATGAGGGAAATGGTGCAAATAACTACCCGAGTGAATGGAGACCGCGTGGGCTACCATTTTCCAGAGACCGAAGATCGAGGGAAATAGTAGGCCCACGGTCTCCATCCCGAGGGGGAAAGGGTTTAAAAAATTTTTTTGCCCACCATTTCACGAATATAGAGCATTCAATATTTGTTTTATATAAAACATATAAAATAATTTCACTCTTTGAAAACTTGCCAAGTCTCTTCAAGATCGGCTGCCACCCATGCCCCGCAACTCATTACATGATGAACAAAGCTAGTCAGTCTAGTCATAATGGTTCAATCCACGCGGCTCTCTTCGCGGCTCTCTCCCCCAAATTTCTCGAACTGCTCTAGGACATACGATTTGTTTTACGGTAATACTCTATCTACAAGCATTGATATTTCTCCATTTTGAGTCAACAATTCAACAGAAATTGCCCAACGGTGCAATGTAAACACTCAAATATCAAGCAGAAGATGCAGGTCAGAGGTCAATCACCGTGAGGCATGGGCGATGCAAGTACCATTGCAGGGAAAAAGTTCCATAAAAATGAACTAATTTCCCCGTGACGGGGGAAATGTAGCTTTTTATGGGAACTTTTTTCCCTCCTGTGAAATTTTGGGGAACTAGCTCAAATATTTATGTCATTTATATAGTCTCCACCATTCAATGACAGAAATATTTTTAATTGTGTTATCATAAACATCTCTATTCAACGTGATCACAAGGCCCATATCACATATTAGCCGAAACAATTGGTTTTCAATTAAACAAAACAACTAAATGGTTTTTACGTAGTCGTAGACAAAACTACCCAAAACACTGTAAACAGCTTCATTTTCTAGCTAGGCATGTTACTTACTGTTATAGTCTAGCCTAGAGGCCACAAAAGCTAGGCAAGGCATAAATAATCCAGTGCTGACTCAGGCTCAGTCATGCTCATGTATAACCATGTCAATACCTAACAGATTGATTTTGTGATTAAAACAATCACACCTGCATGGCCTGGATTGGAACCATTTTGATGTCCAGGATAATCTCCCAGTTATGTCTATTGAAAGATTTCCTTAGCTAGGGCTAGGTTGAAGTCGAAGTTCTTAAACAGCTGTAAAAAAAGGTAAGCAATTTCATTGGCTGATGCCCGGGTTCAATCGACAAATTGAACCCAGGTAGTACGCGCGGCGTATTGATGTTATTTTTAGGTTGAAGCGCTCGCGTCATACCGCGCGTTTGCTACGTTCGAGGCGCGCGCCTACCAAATTGCGTTCTCGTGTGTATGATCGTTGCGGTCAACGGGGTGTTCGATTGTTGTCATGGGTGGTTGGCCATCCTTTCTTGGATTTACCGGGATTTACTTGTTGTATTTAAGCCGTAAAGGCATCGCGAAATTGGGGTTTTTAAAGATGCCTTAAATGTTAAAGCTGTTAAGAATGAGAATAAAGGTGATTTGGGAACGGTACTCTCTTACGGACGAAATTGAGCCCGGCGAAACCATTATTTTTGCCTGGAAGAACTCGGCCTCCGCCTCGTTCTTCCACTTAAAATAATGTTATCGCCTTAGGTTTTCAATTAGTAGTAAATAGAGAGTAACGGTTCCCAAATATACTTTATTCTCTAAGACTAAGTCAACAAGAAAAAACGCAAGTGCCAGAATGCCAGTAAACATAACACAGTTGTGTAGTCGTACTCATGGTTAGTATCACCGTCACGAGTTATTCACTATCAAATACCGTTGAATTTGAATCAGCTACAAAAAAATCTGAAAAGTAATTTTCTTCACTACTGCAGTAGCCTAGATATAATTGGCCAAAATTTGCAAGATGGAAGCGGGCGTTGAAACTCGCCTTAATCTGAACTGTGCTGATGTGAGCAACTAAAGCATGACAGGTTGCCGATGACACAGCGCCGATCCAAACAATACGTGTTCGCGGCAATGTCCATCCTCATGATTCAGATCTTTGCCAGATTGGTGTGTTGTCATGATATGACTACAAATGTTGTTCACTGTGAAGTTGTATTATTTCAACATTTCTTGCCTACGCTGAATATTATTGTCATGATTGGTACCACTGTTTCTTTAATAATCCTGACTTGTGTCCTACAATAAGATTATCTTGAAACGAAAAAGCTATAAAAATCGTATTTGAGCAGGATTGAAAATTATTTTTGAGGATTGATGAGAAAAAACACAATATTTATAATTTAGGAGAGCGTTATCAGTTTATTTATAATTACGAATAATCCTAGGTGTACATCTATACCGTCCATTTAGGTAGTTCCACGAATTTCATCATCTCGCTAATTTAGCGTTTCTGTTTTAAAATCAAGCCTTGATTTTCTCTAAAATCTTTTTACAACCTCACTGTTGGCGCCAAAGAAGCTATACACATGCAATGCGTCCAATATATGTCTGGTGCGGAGTTGTAAAACCCTAACTGCGCAGGACATCGTAAACACGATCAAGTATAGATTTGTTTGAGCTTCTTACAATATCGAAGTGTTTAATATTTACAGTATTAATTTTCAAAATATCAGCCACAACATTATCATTAGGTTAATGTTGAGAAACCACGTCCATTACAAAATGATGAGAGAAAACAAATATACAAACAGAATGGAGAATTAAACTAATTAATTGTTGAAATCGGACTTAAATGACAACTTCAATATAACAAATTTTAAAGATGGCGCGCCCTGTTCTGGTACCGTCGATTAATAACTCCGTCGGAGTAATGGTAAGGAACGAACGAGAAGGGGGATAAATGGAGGGTCGGTATTTTTTAAACATGTCAGAATATAGATTTTCAATAGCTGTCAATTATGTACATACGCGTTGTCTATAAGAGCTTCGCTTCGCGCTCGCTTATTATCTCACCATCTCACCAAATAGTATGGCACTTAAGCTTCCATATGACTGTATTGTGGTGTATATAGCTCTCACGTGAGTGTTGCAAATGTGAGATACAAATTTTTGAATGTTGGCCAACAAGTACTGTATGCATTGATGATCAAACAATTAAGGAAGAACTGCCACACCCCTTTCCTGACCCCCAGCATGGATTTCAAAGTTCACACAGAACCGTCAAAATTTTAAAATGTTCCAAATAATGTTAAAAAGCTCACCATGGCGTTTGTATGGTTACAAGCATCAAAAAAGGTATACTTATACTCCCCCTATGGTTTGTAGCTTCGACGTTATGGGGTAAAAACTGTAAAATGGTGTTTGAAAAGGTCGATAGTTTCTACAGAGGTAAAAATTAAAATTGGTCCAATTTTGGTAAAACGTGGCTGCAAATTGTTGCTTTAGCTCATAAAATGAAATATAGAATAATTATAGCTTACGTGTTTGTGGTTATTAACCAAAATGGCAAACAGCATCAGTAGCTATGTCAATGGCCATTGGATTCTATTGACCCTGTGATTAATTGTGGATACGTGGAAAACTAAGCATAACCGATAAGGGCAAACTATTCTTATTTCAATCCTATAAGTTTTGGGAAACAAATTCCAATCATATTACCCGAAACAAAGCAACTTTAAAACTGTTGACCGTACACGCCAAAGTGGCTTTTTTCATCATTTTTAACAGTGTTTACCTAATTAATCCGAAAAATATATAAGTCCATAGCGTAAACTTACCTTCTTTAGAATCTTTTTTTAATCTAAGAAACGGTGTCATGCGCTTTCGAGCATGATTGGAGCCTTCTCAAATTTTGACCACTGTGTAACCTTGAAATCCAGCTTAGGGCATAAATGGGTTTAACAAGTACTTCCATCATTTTCTGGGTTATCAATGCCTAAAGTATTTTGTGTGTAAAACAGAATTTTATCCGGAAGTGCACACTCTATTCCCTACTGTCCCCTGCTAAATAAATATTGGGAGTAACTTCACTTTACTTTTATACTCGATCAAATGGAGTTGCTTCGCTTTACTCAATCAATTTATGGTACATTGTGGGTCACACAATATAAAATAGAATGAATCACGTATGTTAACCACCCCATCTGAGTTTGTGTTCTGGTCTACAAATTGGCTGGGCCTGACACGACCTGTCTTAACGCAGTTATTTCGGTAATCAATTTTTTGTCGATGAGAGGACATATAAGCTCTTTCTGTGTAGATAAAACCGTGGTAGATCTAATTCAACAATTTCTTCTTACTAAATTATATCCATTTCAAGGTGTTACCACATACATTGTAGATATTAAAAATGAAAGAGAATAAATATAATATTTTACAGTTGTAAAAGATGTGTATAAATGGTTAGTTACACTACCGCTGCTCGTAATGTGAATTAAGTTCTTATGCAAATTACCCCGGTTTCTTTGGTATAATATAAAATGTCATTGTTTAACAAAATAAGGGACATTTCGTAATCCACCTCCATCGTTCCCCTCAGACTTACGTAAAAATAAAGATGCTTGTTTCATCATTACCGTTAGTCTAAGCATTACAATTGCGTCTAATCCTACCAAAAAACGCAACGAAATCGAAGCACGTTTGAACTGTTTTTCCCTTTTTGCTACTATATTGTCAATTTTAACAGTAGGCAAACTTTCATTTTTTTAATCAGCATGACCTGACAAAGGGGATAGTTAGGGGGGGGACTGTGGGTTGATTGAATCCCGTGGGATTTCAAAGATTAAAGCATCAAACCTATTAGACCCTTGCGGAGGTCCCAGAAGAACAAGAAAAATGAGATGGAGAATTCCCAGGGTGGCAGATGGCAGCCAATCTGATTTTCAAAATGGCCGCCATTTTGGATATTTTCAAAATCTAACTCGAGTGTGAATGGGCTAGGAAGCTAGTTTTGGTGCCAAGAACTTGTATGTTAAACACCTGGAAAGGATAAGATGAACAGTAAGACTGGCAGCCATGTTGTTTCAAAATGGCTGCCAATTACCATGTTTATTGTAATTTTCAGCAGAAAATTTAGTGGTGAGTTTTATAAATTGAATTTTAGTGGCACAGTCTCCAGTAACTAGTCAAGTGTATATATAGATGTTTTGATTTGTGAGTAGTAGTAACTAGTATTCTTCCTTTCTCTTGTATCATTTGTATTTCAAAATGGCTGACATTTTGGACACTGTAAGAGTCATGTTTTGTGAAAATTTATTCAATACAAGGATATTCGACCTGAATGCTATGGTGCATTTGGCTTCCTAAAGTCAGCGATATCAAACGGTAGGCAGGTATTTTTTACTGTACATCTAAGGCCGGTGTGAAAGCAGATATAGTCCGGTGGGAGCCATTCGGGGCTCCATAGAGATAACGGAATAAGCGTTAACTAATGTTGCGTAAAAGAGTCAACTGAATCGATTGCCAGATGTTCACCATTGTTCCCGGACTATGAGTACGCCGGACAATGGTACTTTACACCGATGTAGAAGTTTTATAGTCTGCCGGACTTCATAGTCCACCTACAACCGGTCTAAAGAATAGGGCCCTGATTCAGTGACTCTTCACACATTATTCATGGTCGTCTATGGAGCCCGGATTATATCTTCTTTTAAATCCAGTGTAAAAAGTCCGGTGCTCCACAGACAACAACGAAATAAAGTGTGAAAAAACTAATGTGGCCTGAAGAGTCAACTGACCTTATATTTCTTCACCGTTGTACCAGTGGAGTATGAGTCAGATGACTATATCTACTGCCACACGTTAAACGCCAGTACCTGGCAATGCAAGGACTGACGATTAATGATTTGAGCACGGAATCGCAGTGAAGTGAGGTCACGGAACGAGAAAGGAAATGACTATAGTTATCCTATTATAATCGTGACATTTGTATTGAATGGGCAAGTGGAGATGAATTCTACTTACAACATTTACTAAACATCCGTTAAAACTGTGTTAAGAAAATAACAAAACACTGTCAATGTACATACAACAAACCATTGATTACACCCACTATGTAGCGCGTTATTTGTATGGAGCTCCATTAAAAACGCCGTAGAGTAGTCATTGAGGTGGTATTTTAACTGGGATGTGGTAGTCTATTGATATGAAGTCTTAAAAGTGGCACTGTGGAATTGTTTATTTAGCATGAGTACAATGAATGTTGATTTGTCAGAAAAAGCGACACTATAACCATTTGAATGATTCATATGTCATAGCAAATTAGATGAGGTAGATGTGACCAACAAAATGCAGCGAAACAATAATTACACTTCGTAAAAATGCACGCGGGGTTGTTTAATTGGTATGAGTCCCACAATTCCACTTTGTGGTGAATTCTATGTTTACCACAATGTTAAAGTTTCTATCACTGTCGTCATCATCGACTTTTATGAATGTACTGTTTAAAATTACCATAAAAAAACATGGTTTTAACTGGAACCTGGGACCTCATAGCAGTTAAAATGACATTTTTGATACCTTATTTGCCATTGTGAGTCCCAACTTTTTGAGGTCATTTTAACAATGTGGGTATTGGTTAGGTCCACTCTTCGCCTGTTGCATCCTCAGACTCGCTGAAGCTTCCACAAAGTTCTGTACAGAAGATAGTCCATGCTTCCAATATTTGCATACATACTGGCACATTCAAAGCTTGGCACAATAACACTTCACCAAATGAATTACTGCATTCGAAAAGGAGGCAAAGAGTCATCAACACGGGCTTGAATTTCCTATTCACCATAGCACCGTAGTAATGGGGCTGGGGTAACTAGGATAGTACACCTCTCATGTACCAAAACAGGGAGTGGTAGTGGGCCCGGCATGATAAAAGCTGTTTAAAAGTGAGAGTTATTCGGAGGCCGATAGACCCTCTGATTTTGCCTGTTTCTTGCCTTGTGAAATTGAATCGCGAGAAATTGATTAGGTCATGTAGGTCTCACCATCATCCAAGAAGCACACACAAAAGCTCCTTCTCCATAGTCTAAATGCCTACACCAAATAATTTGATTGCCACAATATGTATTGAGAATGTATCAACCAGACCACAGACGTCATTATCTACTAGCCATTCTGCGTTACCCAAAACTATGTATAGTACATGTTGTCGCAGGAGTATATAGAAGACCATATGCCATAGTACCAATGCTCGGATGCCTCAGAAGCCTGCATTCTTCCCCTTTTTCCCCCCCATCACTATCATGGACAGATGTCACTGGGAGATTGCGGCAAAGGAAAGGAAAGCTGACGTTTTGGAAGGACTGAAAGAATTTGGCTCAGATGATGTCAAAGTATCATGAGTTATGAGGCCCTTTCACTGACCGGAGTGGCAGAAACATCATCTGAAGCAATCGTATTGCCGCCATCAAAAGCATTTGTTTGTCAGTGTATTTATCTCGTACGAAGATAAACAAATGTAGTAATTACAGTTGTTGTATTTGTTTTGGGGAAGCTGGAGACCTTCTAGTTCTTATATGAGGATTTTGTATTTGTGCGCCAAGTAACAACAAGGCAAGAAACAGCACAATAGTATGGTGCTTCCTACCAGAGCAGCACTAGCTACCATGAGATACCACTACGGCGAAGATTAGGTCAATGACATATCAAATCCATGGGTGCGGCGACCAATTACTCACAGATGGGATTTAGTGGATGGCAAATTCAAGCCAGTGATGATATTGCCTTCTGTTCCAGATGCAATATTCATTGGTTGAAATGATTGTGGCCACGTATTGATGTGCAACATTAGTGCAAATGCATATGGACTGAACTGACAGAACTACTGGGGTTACATCGAGTCCGATGAATTCAAGAAATTGTGGACCTAAACAATGTCCCAGGCCCCATCCTGGCAGATGAGGGATGAGGACGAAAACCGTGATTGATAAAACAAAGAATAAAAAACGAAGTGGATTGATGGTGTTGGTTAGCTGCTCATGATGAATCAATCATTTGTAGGGCTCATACCCATTAAACAACTCCAAAGGCCACCTTTTAAAGAAGTTTTAAAATATGCTCCTTTGCTGTTTTGTGGGCACATTCTGCCTATCTGTTCTGTTATAGGACTCCTGCCAAAGTGAATTATAATAGTGGGCTTTGTTCTTGATTAAATCATATTTGTGGGAAATTATACAAACTTAACAAATACACATTTTTTTTTAATAATTTTAAGGATTAGTGTTAAGGATCTCTTACCAAATAGAGTACTCCACATCCAGCTCTAATAAAACACTCATGGACCACCCTACAGGAAGCTTTTAATGTACTCATAACAAAAATAGGATCCTTGCTCTACAATTTGACAGTGTGTGATTATGGGTTGTGTTCTATGTAATATTGTGTTTGTATTTGTATACCTGTTTTACAATGGGGTGGGTGGCAATGGCACCCCGTAAACTTTACTCCGGTGCGTTTGTAAACGACAATTAGCTTTCGCAAAATGCGTCCAAGAAATTGTTTTCTCATTTGTTTTCATAATTTAGCATTTTTGTTGGTAAAGGTAGCATTTTATACTCTTACCCATAGGAAACATATTTATCTGACATATTGAATAGTTAATGGAGACTGTGTCACCATAATTAAATTTATATGAAACTCAACACTAAAATTACGCTGAAATGTACAATAAACATGGTAATTGGCGGCCATTTTGAAAAACCTCAAAAATGGCATGCAGTCTTATGTCCGCTTCTAATCTAGCGATCTTTCAGAGAGTTTGTAGGTGTTTAAAATGAAGTTTCGCACCAAAACTAGCTTACTTAGCCCATTCCAACTCGGGTCTATGATGTGAAACTATACAAAAAATGGCAGCCATTTTGAAACCATGGGATTTCCACGTCAACTTGACTAATACACAATGGTGACCAAATATGAGGAAATTACGTTAAAATGTTAAATTGGAGACGTGTGTCACATAATTAAATTTGTTTGGAAACTCACCACTAAAATTACTGCTGGACAATGTACAATTAAATATGGTAATGCGGCAATGTGGAAATACAAAAGGCGGCAGTTAATGTTTCCTCCTCTTAATTAGCTTCACGCTTCAGAGAGTTGAGGTGCGTAAATGAAGTTTGCACCCCACAACTACTTACTAGAACTATTCACAACTTCGAGTTATGATTTGACAAGTACCAAAATGGCAGCCATTTTGAAAATCAAGATGGCTGCCATCTGTCACCCCTGGGAATTCTCATCAAAAAATTTCTTGTTCTCTGGGACCTAATCCTTAAGGTATCTAAATAGGTGGGATGCTTTAATCATTGAAATTCCCACGGGAGTCCACAGTCCCCTTGACTAAGGTGAAAGTCATAATTAGAAACTCTTGATTTTTGACCCCCTGTACAAACATGCACCTCTATTTTTGCATGTTCCCACCCTTTTTTTCCATTTGTTGACTTTAATATGCATTCTCATCGACCACTATTTCTAGCAATGACAACAAATTAAAACTAACTGAGTCATTTAAGTTGGAGTCTTATGATGCTATAACCATTTTGTTTACAATCACTTTACACTGGAAATCAACACACCACACAACCCACCTCCTTGTATTTAAAACGCATATGCCGTATACAAAAACACATGTTTGTTTTTCCTCGTGTGCCTCCAAATCTGCTAGGCTTACTCTACTTATAATTTATGGACTATATATTTTGGTGTCTATATATGCAAATGCGAATGCAGAGTACCAAAAGTTCGAGTGTCCCACCAGTTTTAGTTACTAGAATATTTTTTACGACATTATACTGTCTGTTGTGTGTGTGTGTTTGTGTGTGTGCGCGCTCGCGCGCGTGTGGGTGTGCTGCGTGAGTTTGTGTTTTGCTTTTACAACCGACTTCTTGTTTTGGGTCACAAGTTCATAGCTTCCCTTTTAAGTATTCCACAATTACCACCAACTCTTTCACCTTACCATTTTTTTAGGTCAATAGGTTATTTCATTCACGAACTCTAAGCAAAAAAGGAAAAAGTTGTTTCCAGTAGCTAGCCCAAAACTAAATGCGAACGTTTGTATTTTTTATTATTTTTAATTTTTTTGAAAGAAATTTTCGCCAAATCCTCCAACCAACACTAAATTTTAACTCATACCAGTTTACTGGAAAATTATTAGTTTAATAAAAACTAAATTATCAATGGGATCGCTTATTTTTTTTGTAATGAATTTTTCTATGTGCGTTGAGTTATTTTGTTCAAATGAATTTTCTTTTCTCATTTCTTCCAATCACAAAAAAAACCCAAAAAAACCCTAAAAATCAATGCGTGCGGCCAACTTGGTGTTTACCCTATGGGATATTGTTCTGGTCGAAAAGATGGATTACAATATTGCAAGTTGTACCTGTGTCATTTTTTCCAATTTTCCAAATTCTCACCAAAACACTATTAGAAGGAAAAAAAAACAACCAAATGAATTCATCTCAACTGACCATTGGCAAATTCTACATGCATCTCCCTATATTAGTCTGGCTCCAGCACTGTAAGAAAAGTAGGTAGGTTACCTCGGAAGAACTTTTTGTATGCAGACTACCATTAACTGGTTGTTTAAAACCTCAGGATTACAATCCAGAGGATCGTAAAATTCGCCGGGATTGCAAAAAATAATCGTACCCAATAAAGATGACGTCATCACTTTTTGTGGGGAAAATCTGAAATTTTAACAACTATTTTATTTTTTTGCATATTTGAATAGAGTCTTCCACAAGCTTTCTATTTCACTTTATTTTTTAGCTATATGATATTTATAATTTGGTGTTAGAGGAACTTTTAATTTCATTTTCCTATTGACACATGTAAAATAGAGTTTTTTTCAATTTGCAATTTTTCTCAAAAACTCATTCTCTGTTAGCCGCGAGGTCTAAAATACTTACTTTTTCTCTGTAAGCAACATATTTATTTGAATTTATTCACATTTTAAACTTCTCAGATACTTTGGATGTTCTGAGTAAGGAAATCGATGTTGATTTCAAATTTTGTACACCTAGGTTCGTCTATGGCCAAAAAAATTGGATGACGTCATCAAAGGTTGACTCCACGTGTAAAAAATATGCAAAAAATTTGTTTTGTTTTTATATGATCCCTTGCAGTAATATCTTAAAGACC
>JAMKCH010015569.1:0-45939 GCA_023653785.1 Ophioderma brevispina
ACAGATAATTTGGGAATTTCTGTCGTGCAAAATCCAAGCATGCTTTCTCCATATTACCTCACTTCTTGTGTATAGAATCCCCGATGTACAAAGATAACTTCAAATGTGATCAGGATTGCAGAAATTACAAGTTTTAACTTTTGGAATGATTTCTCGATGTTTGGGGCTTGTCTTGACAAAACAAATCCTTTGATCAAGATCTACGATTTCCTTCTGTAATATTACTCCATTCTCCTCACACCTTTTGCTGCACTCATGCCCGTGAAGGGGAGGGGGGTGGCGGTAGGGCCATACATTCACCCATCAACCCAATTCAAAAATCTAATAAGGAAAACAAATTTTTTGTGATGTTTTGTCGAAAAAATCGACCTTTTTGCAAAAAGTCCACCTTTATACCAACCCCCACCTAATGGCAAGATAGACCACATTTTCAGAAAAGGTCCACTCAGTTTTGACAAGTTCTGCACCCCTGTATAAAAACACCTGTTGTTTATCTTATTTGTTGATGCTTTCTCTTTTGTTCTATTTGTTTCATCACATTCCGAAATTATTAAGGAAGGAAATCAAGTTCTAAATGAATAAGAAACCCTGAGGTACTATCCCAGACCAAACCTGCGAGGGCGATCTTATTACTAAACCAATTACAATAAAGCCTCCCCCCCCAAACACCTTAAAAAGGGGCTAAAAAGGCCAGAAAATAGATTTTGCGAGCGGAGTGAGCCAAAAATAAGGGTTTTATGCTTGTTTGTCGAAAAAAGGTAACAATTTTGGTAAAAAAAATTTCCGGAGAAAATCCCTTTTGAAAAAAGTTCGCCCCTCCCCTAAAAGAAATCCTGGTTATGGGTTTGCCCGCAGCCATAGCTCCATTTGCTATTATATGAAGCTTGCTGCTGGCGATAAAGCAACACTATCATTCAGACTGAATGGAGATAATTAGGTTGAACATAACAAAAACAAAACATTTAAAGTTTTAAAAATTTGCGCTATGTAACCTATTACAAATGTAATATTCATGTTTTTGTATTTGTGTTATGTTTTTTACTTGTGAGGCGTCCTCTTTATTTTTTGTATTCATGCGACAATTTTCCTACCCCCTCTTTCGTCCCGCTCCACATCCTCCAACAACCCTTTTTATCTCCCTTTCCATTTTACAATTCGGATTATAATTATAAAGAACATGACCGTTTCAGATTCAGACCAGAGCCTCGGATTCAGACTAAGGAATCGCTTAAATTCAGAACATGGAAACAAACTTTTCACCCCCCCCCCCCCTCAACTAAACTATATAAAACCCTTTTAATTTCAGCAACGAAATATTTTTTTTACTATTTGGAGTTCAGCATCTTCCCCCAATTGGACTAATAACCGCTTTTGTGCATTTCGGATTGGATGAACGTAGTAGCAGGGGGAGTCGCAACACAAAATAAAGTGGTAAGGATGACGGGGGTCGGGGGGTTTTACCCCCGCGGGGGATCCACGGGGCAGAGCCGCTGGTGGGGGTATAAGGGTGCGAAGCCCCCTTACGCCAGCGATTTCGTAATTTGGAGATCTAATTGTACAGGAAGTTAATGGGACTAATAAAAATAGTTGTATTATTAGAGGTAATAAGGGTTTTAAGAAGTAAATTATCAAACTTACCAACTCATCATGGAATTTTCAAAGATGTGATAAATAGTCAAAGGTGTACGTAGTACGGTTCAGAAAAAGATTGGACCGTAGGCTACGTGTGCATGTGGAGACGAAGAAAGGACTTAAAGAGAATGAAACCGAAAAAAAATGACCATGTTCATTTCTCTCTTCCCTTTCTCTCTTTTTTTTTTTCTTTTTTCTTTTTCCTTTTTTTTTTTTTTTTAGCAAAAAGTGGTACGGCCAACATCCGGTACCATCCGTACCGGTTCAGACGCCTCTGGTTAGTAGATATTTATAGAGTATGAACAAGCACAGTATGCATCTATAAGAATTAATAGTTTGTCCGGAGCAATCTAAAAAAACAGAAAAAGAAAAACCAGATACACCACCCCACCAGGCATGAAGAGACAGAATAATTTGCAAACTGGAAGAAGCCTGGGAGACCGCCTGAGACCGCTTGTTCAGTCAGTCTACCGCCACCCTGCGCCAGCATATGACTCAAATGGGTGGGCCAATTCCAGTGAAAGTGGTATCACCAATCACAAGTAGCGACAGTGCTGTTTGATAAAATCCGCACCAATGAAATCGATTGTAACTTAGCGCTGCTCGTGGTTAGGAACCAAGATGGACGACGACGCTACAACTGACGAGAGGTGGGCAGCGCAGCGTGATTGACATGACAACAACAACATGATGTACACGTATAGACTTAGAAGGAATACAAAATTCAAGGATAAATTGTATGCGCCTGGACATAATGAAGAAGGTAAAGAATATTGATCGAATTGGCTGGCCTTAGTTAGCGGCTTAGCCTAGCTACGTTACTCGTTAGCCTGTCGTGGACAAAACCAGAACCGGGTTTTCGCCGGGGGTTCGACATAGCTTTACAACCATGATAAAGTAAATAGACGTTTTCATCAATCACGCTTGCATACATTGTAAGTTCTATTGTAGACGAGAAAAGATCTCCCAGTAGTAGCTGTCTGGACGCAAGGTGAAACGAGAGATTTTGAGGCATCCTTTAGAGGCTTTCTTTTTTGCTGGTTTAATAGGATCTCTTTTACCTTTATTTGGCCTACAGAAGTGTTTTAGAAATTTCACAAGTTTTGTACCAAAAAATTAATTCTCAGATTAATCCTTCAGATGGGGATAATTTTGATAGAAAGTTTTTTTTTTTTTTTTTTTTTAACATTTTTAGGAACACCATGTGAAATCTCTCATTGTCCTTAAGGCGCTAACTCAGGGTGTTAAGACATATCAGTGATTTATCCGAGACTACGAGAGAGTCAAATGCTTGAAATTTGCAGGAATCGCTTAAAAGTGAAGGACAAGTCTGTAGAATTCTCATAAGTGATTTTTCCAACTGAAGGAATGGCCGAAAAGAAAGAAAAAGCAATGATTCAAAGAACTAGTCTCCATTCAATTACGTTTTGTAGTAGCCTAAGTGTCCGTACAGACAGTAAACACTAAATTTCCAATTTCGTCCTTATTAGGTGCTTCTGGTCCTATTCATTTTGCAGGGTAGTTAGGATACCTTTACTTGTAAACAAGAGCCAAATCTGATGTGATTTTTTCGATTTTCTGATTTAGCAAATCACTGAATGTAGTGCCTTAAAATATAACTACTATAGTTTGTGTCATTTAGTGAAGGTGCGTGCACTGCACTTTTATGTGCGCACCCATGAATCGCGTGCGCTATGCTTGGAACCAGAGCATGATACGCCACGCGAATAAAGGGTGGCAACCGAGCGAGACGCTAGTGGGCATGCAAAGACGCATAATGACGTCCCCTTCCAGGCGCGGATCCAGGGGGGGCGGTAGGTAGTGTTTCCAATAATTGGAACTTGTCACTATACCTTTAACAATTGGAAGTTATCTTGGCGTCAAGTTACAATCACAGGCTATGGTTAGAGTTCATAAATAAGGCTCCCTGGTGCAATCATGTTAAGTCAACTTACAAAGACGCTGCTTAAAACTTACTGAAACTCTTTCTGACGCTAAATCAAGCATGTGGTTTATGTATAGTAATTCCCCCAACTGGATGTATCCGTAAATCAGCACATAATCAAACATACCAATAAATTGTCCTTTATCGTCCAGTTGCCTCAACTAATGCCAGATTTGTTGATGTTGAAAATTAGCGCTTCCGCTATAAAACTAGAGCAAAGTTCTAGGTCACGCGTTGTACGAAAAAGGCAAGCGCCCATCGATATACTCCAGTCGCAGTGAGCGATTGTCTGCGCAAAAACCGAATACGGACCCCAAGATCAAGTTTTACGCATACTCCTACGCAGAAATCGCTCCCTAAGACTGGAAGTTATGCCTAATACCTTGACACCCCGGTTGACCCGCTGTTTGACCCAAAAACATGCATCAACTTTCAGTTGTTTCATAAAACCACCGGAGTTAATGTTTTGGACTTAGGCTCTACCAAAATTTGGAGTACCCCCCCCCGCCCAGTACCCGAAATTGATGGAAAAATATCACCTTTGACAGATTTTCCTAAGACTTTAACAATTTTAGCAGTGATGTAACGTTTGAAAAGTACTTCTTAGCAAAATGTGAGACCAGAGCCTGTAAGTATAGCCTTGATTAGAGGTATTTGGAAATGTCAACTCTCTTATATCCTGAAGTCAACCTTAATCCTTCCGTTGCAGGACCGGAGATACTGATCATTGAATGACATATTGTTGACAGCAATGATCGCAGGTCGTGCTAGCAGTACTAGGGCGGAGGGGGCGCCCGCCTCCCGTTAATTCTGCAAATTTTTGCAAAATCAACCCATTTTAGACATATTGAACCAGTTACAGCCTTTTCGCCCCCCGGTAATTTTGACGTTTCAAAGCCTGGATCCTCCCCTGCCTTCAACTTTAGATGAGACAAAGTATATAATCGTATTCATTAATTTGGGACACGAACGACCAAAACCCCGCGTATGTGCGTATCCGTACCTCGGAAGCGTATGTTCCAATTCCCTTGACAATGGCAATATAGCACGTTTAATGCAGGGCGGCAGTAGGGCGTAGTCGTGCGAATTGAATGCATGAGCTTGTATCATGCTCTCTGTGCGTACGCCGTGCCCAGAATAAGAATACGATTATACATGAGTTATTATTATTATTTATAATGTCATGTTAGAATAAGTTATGAGCGGTCTCTTTCCCACAACCTCGGTGGTTTACTGTACAGTGTGTCTGCTATGCACGCAATTGCTAGCAGCTGTAGCAGATCTGCAATCATAACAAGTCTAGATTGAGTCCTTATTTTTGTTGAGTCCTATGTACATGACGCATTGTGTTGTGAGTTGGCACAATTTATCACGCCCGCCCTTCTTCAATTTCTCAGTGGTCCATGAAAATTATGACTATAACATTGTTTCGATTTTATACCACCCGCTAACTCCAGCTTCATTCGTTCCTTTATAACTTATTACACCCTCTAAAAACTACTAACCCCTCTTTGCTTAATTAGGGATGACCCCCAAAAGAAAGTCCCCTTTTTTCGTCTCCGAACAGGTGTTAACTAATTGAAAGCAATAGTACTCCTGTTATACCCCGGTGCCATAGACAATCGATGTACTAAGGATTTTTCAAAATTGATATTTTTGCTATTTGTAGGTTTTATCTACATAGCCTTGAAACTTGATTCGGTTTAGCGTAACATTTTTTTCAGCGATAAGGAGGCAACTTTTTCATTAGTCAATTATATTATGTTGACAATTTTCATTAACGCAAAATCAACACCTTTCTATCTGCATGATTGTACTAAAAGGACCAATTCACATCTGACTGTTATTATTTTATGATTATTTACTATTGCAACAACAAAAGAGCCAAAACACCGGAAACCATCAAAACCACCAGTAACCATCCAAAGCGTACACTTTTGAACATCATTAATTTTGACGATTTTGGATGGGAAATGCTCAAGTGTGCTGTACACAAGGGGCCAAAAACACCAGTTACCATCCAGGAACAATAGGACCATCTAAAGTGTCCACATTTCTTTAAAAATCATTAAATTTGACTATTTGAACCAAAAACAAAACGAACTGATTCTCATCAACCATGAAAACACAAAGGAGCCGAACACAGGGGTTCAGGGGAACCTCCAAGGGAAACCATCAGGAACCATTCTTAAGTATCCACTTTTGTTTAAAAATAATTATTTTGGACCATCTCGAACCAAAGTAGCCAATTTGTTATTCCACACAATGCTAAACAACATTGACACACAAAGGAGCAAAAAAAAAAAAAAAACCAGGAAACCATCCAGTAACCATTTGAGACCATCCAAAGTGTCCACTTTCTTTAAAATCATTATTATTTTGAACTATTTGAACCAAAACAACTGAATTGGTATCCAGGCATTCTCACCCTCAAAAATCCCCCAATGTTTTGAAAGACTAAGGAGCCGAAAACGCTGGAACCATACAGAAACCATCAGACCCATCCAAAGTACCCACTTTTGTTTGAAAAAAATCATTATCTTGACCATCTTGAACCAAATAGTCACTTTTATTTCACAATATTATTTTTTGATCAGTTTTGGACCACTATCCAATTTGGGTTCGGACATGTAAATAAATCAGAAATACAAAGGAACCAAAAAAAACCCTGGAACTGGCAAGACACCATCAGGAAATCATCCCAAGTGTAATTTTCTTTAAAAATATTAATTTTGATTCATTTTAAACCAAAATAGCCATTGGGTTCCCAGCAATGGTCAAAAACCTTGATAAACAATGATCCAGATACAAGAGAACCATCCAGAAACCATCTGGGAACCATCCAAGGTCACTTTTGTGAAAAAAAATGGTTTTTTTTTTTTTTTTTTTTTTTGGCTATTTGTTATTTTGAACCAAAATAGCAGATTTTGAGTGTAGGACCCAACTCGCTCCATCACTAGTGAAACACAAGTAGCCAAACAAGGGAACATACCAGAAATCAACACAAAAAATGCTCTCCTCCCCTCCCAACCCCCACCCTCACCACCCATCTATCCATATTTCCCAACTCTACGTTTGAAAAGCTTGATCGGCAATTTATATTTAGTACCTTGACAGTTAAACAATGGCATCCTAATTAATTGACAATACTTGAAAGACATGGATGTTGAGTTTCCACAAAAGTCTTCGTGGTTTACCGCCCGACATTCCGATTTTAATAAAATGTCGGGTGAAAGCTGCTGTCGGGAAACGTATTTTTTTCCAAAAAAGCAAATTTCTAACATGAAGCGGCTTATATTAAGGGATTGGTGTAACCTTGATGAAACTCAAGTGGTTTTGGATGTAAGCGGATTACCCGGAGTTAAAACGGGTCGTTCGGCGCAGTTTTGAAAATTCTGACGACCGGATTACCGCTATTTCGAACGCTGTACGGAAATATTGTTGGGATTACCAACTGAGATGGTCCGTATTCGCCCAAATTTAGACTTTTAAATCATAAATCATAAAAAATGACAGGAAATAAAATTTAAATAAATAAGATTTTTTAAGGATTCTTGACCACCATACGTGGCGGAAATTTCAAACGCGGGCTGGTGGGATGACGCTAAACCGGGAATCAAGTTTCAAGGGCCTTATAAGCCCTCACCTGAAATGATCAGGACCCAATCAGTGCCCTTATTGGTGAAACAGAATGACTGCTCAATAAACTGCATGGACTCCGGCGAAATTTATTCAGCAAATGACGGAATAGTGTGTAACAGTGGCGGATGTAAGAAATCAGCAGTGTCAGCAGCTGCTGACCAGGCCCCCCTAAAATATTACTCTCAGGGCCTCAGAACCCCCTAGTTGCATAATAAGTGCGACATTGCGTCTGCTTTGTGATCCACCATATCTCTGACAGGGCCCTTTGTCCTTAAGCTCTCCACTGGATTTTCAGGGCAAGGTGAACCTTGAGTTTCCGAGTATTTTTTTTTTTTTTTTTTTTTTTTTTTTTTTTTTTTTTTTTTTTTTAATTTTGGGGAAAAAAATTACGATGAACCCGATATGGCATCAGATTAATTAATGAAACCTTTCCGTCTTTTGAGAAAAATACTAAAAAACACTTTATTTCCCCAAAATTTCAGCAGCATAACAAAACAATTGAAAATTTTCTGATTTCTTCAGCATTTTTTTTAGAACAGACAACTGGTCTAGGTACGGTTTTTTCATTTTTTAAAATAGAGCTTACGTTCGAATAATAAGGAAAAATGTCAAAAGTTTGAAACTTAAAATTTAAATTTTCCTTTTCCAAAATTTGAGTATATATTGGAGAATACTTAGTTAAAATCGAAAATGAAAAATTGAGAAAACCGTCCCTAGAGAAGAGACCATTGCTCTCTGGCATTTAACCTACCTTTTCTTTTGTATTTTTAGAGAGTTTATCTTTCTGAAATTTGCCACATTTGCGAAAATTGAACATTGAGAAAGCTGTGTTTTTAGTAAAAAAGTGACTTTTTTCACGCCATTTCAACTGTCTCTTTCTCAACATAACTTTACTGTTGAACTGCAAATTGAGTATGTTGTGCAAGTGAATGAAAATACATCTTTATGCACTATTGAATCAACATATTTTTGCCTCTAACTACTCCAGAAATTAGAAGAAATTGGAAAATTTCCCTGGTTCTACATTAGCGCTTTGTTTACCTTTTCAATTTAGTTTTCGTTTTTTCCAATGCGTTCCGCGCAAAAGTACCTTAAAAAACACGCGCACCGCTTCAATTACCAGCAAAATTCACTGCGCGACGCATGTTGAGCGCCTTGCTCCTGACGGCGTGAAAGTGCTTAATATTCCCCGCCGTTTAGACCCAGCGGTTTGTTGTGACTTTAATGGTCAAATAGCTGTTTTCAATCGGCAAAAAATACAGCTCAGGATTGTCTGGCAGTGGGATAACCTTTGTTGTACTATAGAACACAGTTTGATGTTTTAAAATGGTGCCAAAATCAGATTCGTGTAAAAACAAAGCATTCACATCAGGTTTTAAAATGGGTGCAAACATCAGAAATTCGTTAAAAACAAAGACAATCATGGTGACACTGCCCTTAACCCAAGAAAACACATGCCCGAGTTTTTTTCCCACAGCATGCCCCGTTTGACCCAGTCCGTGACCTTTGTGGTTTAAATATCAATGAGTACAAGTCCTATGAATATTCATATAATAAACACATTTTGTTGATTAAAGTTATGGCAAACTTAAATTAGCCTACAAATTATCTGATGTCTTACCTCTTATTAATGTCCCTAAGGTTGTGCGTGTGACATCATTTACTATCGATCGCGAGTCTTCCCAGTTTTAACGGTACTATTTGTGGCACACACATTATACCAAATGTGCAAAGCATTGTCAGAACTTTCTTTTGATGCCGTTCGTATCTTCCGGAAAAAAAACAATCATTTTTGTTTCCATCATAAATTTGTAACTTGGCCTTGTATGGGGGGGGGGGGGTGGGTGTGGGGGCAATTGTATTCCAAGGTGTAAGAATGGACCTTACAAAGGGCCTCTAACAGTATTTCCACTGACGAAAACGTCCCTATATAATATTTTTTTTGTCTGTTTTTTGCTAACAATAGTTTTTGTCAGTTTTTGCAGGCTCCCAATAATAAAAATATCACATGGTCCATGGGTACCCTCAACTTTGAACTTTATGAAGTCCTCACTAATTTTCAAGGGTCCCGTAACAGGTAATAGCAGGTGGAATCGGAAGTTTGATAAATTTTTTACGAGTCCAGAGGAAAAGGTAAACAAGTTTCGAAGGATATCATCACGCTATACTTTGCTTATTGTTCTTGCTGGGTTGATGGGAGCGCACTGTTGCCTATAAATAAAGCAGGTGTGTATGGAATGTTAGAATTTTTAGCAGATTATATAGTGTGTCCACAAAATGTCACTGTATTCTGTTTTTTAAAAAGCGGGACGAATTCAGTATGTAATGCTCGGTAGAGCCTCCATATTATAGTCCCTCATGCCACGGCTATACAATTACTTGTAAATTCCCCGCTAAAATCAATTGAGCCTTCACTGCATAGCCTTTGAATGACACTATTTTGCTATCGTGGCACCTTAGGTGATGTGTGACTTCAATTTGTCCTATGTGGTAAAATCTTTACATCCGAAGTAAGGATACCTACTCATTTTTGTATTGATGTTATATTGCTGTATTATTTTCTTATGAATATAAATCACTGCAGATTTTTAGATTAGCAATTTAGTACTGAAAATTAAATTACTTGTTTTGACAATCCTCATGGGACAACTATAGACATGACGTATCAATGGCCGCGAGATGGCCAAACTCACTATTGCCGTGAGATTATTGGCAACACGGATGCGCCCATCATTTCCCCGATTTCATTTTTGTTCTCTAATTAATTTTGTAATATCATCAATGTTAGAATCGTTTCAACATAATTTATCACATAGGTAAACTAAAATGAGCGTGTTATGTCCCGTTAAGGGTCCTCGTCTCATTTTATGGGTATTTGAAGGGAGGAAGCGCTTATTTCAAACGCTGAGTTTTTGCCACCGTTAACAAGTAAGCTTGATGCATTGGTCATTACAACCCTTGACCCTTTATTATCTTGCTTTAACTTTTGCCGATTTACATATGTTTTTGATGTTTCTCTCCTGCTTAAAGGTGCAAAACAAGTGTTCCACCGCCTGAAAACATATAAACCCTAATCAAGTATTTTTTGTCTGTTTTTGCTACATTACATATTTCTGTCAGTTTTTGCCACCGTTAACAAGTAAGCAATTCATTGTGTCATTACACCCTTACAATCGACCCTACACCGCAATGCATGTGCTCTGGTCTACAGCGATGCTGAATACGCCGCCCCAGCATGGGTGCAACAGCTCTCACACAGATCGGACACATACTCAAAAAGACCTTGAGAACCATCCTGGCTGCCTCCGTCCTACTTCGTCTGAATTCCTACCAGTGCTTTCATGCATGGCCCCTGCAGCACTTCGAGAGAACACCACATGCCAAACTTATGAATAAGGCCCTGCTGACAACAAGCACCTGCTGCATACTACTGTCAAAGAATCACAAAAGCTCGGCAGACAAAGACTCTCTCGTCGACCTTTCTCCGACACGCTGCTAACTTTCCAGCTCCCCATTCAACCTCTACAGACATTGAATACTGCCTCGCTAGATACTCTAAGACCAATCAACTCTCTATACCCGAAGACAGAACTACCACCTTGCATACAATCTTCCACGCAAGGAATTGTCACCTTAAACCGGATTCGCACAATAGTCGGTCGCTTCAATAGCCATATGCACCGATGGGGGCAGCGGCCGCGTCCCCCCCCGCCAGCCTGCCAATGTCGTTCTCCATCACAGACTGCGATCACATTCTCAATGAGATTCCAAACCCCAACCAATCCACATTGAGTTGCTCCAACGCTTACAACATATTTAGCTGCTGGCCTCATACGCATAAAGAAAAGATTACGCCCTTTATTATCTTCTTTACTTTACTTCCGATTTACAAATATTTTGATGATTTTCATCTCTGCTTAAGGTACAACGCTATATTTTTTAAGGAACCCACTATTATGTCATCATAGTAATTTCAAATGATTAGACACTCAATAGATTCTACCATTTATTATGCGCAGAAATGTCTTAAAGAAGAAAAAAGGTGATTTTGATTTGCATATACTTCAATAAAAAAGTTTTGTTTTAGAAAAAAATAAAAAACTTAAAAAAAGCAAAAAATAAAAAAAAGCAAAAACTATAAAGTAGCTAGAGACTTCTCAATACAAATATCTAGAGCTCTAAAAAAGCTCTGTCTGAATTAATTGGGATAATCTTCCAAATATGATTGATATCAAACAATGCTTATAATAATTTATTGAAATTTTAATATCTACTTGACAAGTTCACACACTTACCAGAAAACAAATAATCAACGTCTAACCAAATCAACATGGAAACTAAGATTTAATTTAAAATGATAAATAAAAAGAGTAGTCTATAAAACCCTACTTAATAACATAACCCACAAATAAAACAAATATAAGAACAATTAAAACAAAGTTTAAAATAAACGATTAAGGCCTGCTAAAAGCACTGTTTGTTGTAAATCAAATAAATAAAGAACAGAAAAATATTAAAATCCCTGGAACATACTAGACAATATACAAATACAAAACCACAGATTTTTGTTTAATAACGATTTTAACCTACATATTCAAATTATTAATGATCCTACACTGGTGACGCACATACATGTGTCGTAACTGTATTTTAAACGCATATAGACTAATCATGATAATTTGCTGTAATGATAACATAATGAATTGACTAGTTATACACCTAGAAGTTATCAAATCGTCAACCTACACACCGCTAATTGTTCAATACTAAATATAAATAAAACGCAGCATGTCTAAAAAATTGGTGATGATGTACCAATCCCTTATGTCATTTTTTTACCAATCCAAGACAATACCGCTGAGCCAAGGATGCTTTTAGCTAAGAGGCATCATGGATTTTGTGTCAATTCCTTGGAAGGTCCAAACATACGCCGCAGCATGTGTTTTTGATTATTAGTGGAACCTGAGTAATTTTTGTGCACACGCTTTGTGATTTCCATCCTTGTAGGTGTTTTGGGACGATATCCATTTTAATTTTAAATTTTTAGGAATCACTATCGACCAAATTCTAACCTGGAAAAATCACATTGATGATTAGGAAAGACTGTCAAGGCAGTTATTGTATTTTATATAAAGTAAAGCAACTTTCTAATTCTACCTGAACTGCACCTTCCCCCCCCCCCCTTAGTCTCTATACAACATGTTTCTCTCACATTCACATATGGTCATCACTCTGGCATGGGCAATTGCATGCAACACTGAACTGGAAAAACTGCACAACTGCAAAAGCTTGCACTGAGAGCAGTGAGCACAGTGATACGAAGTGCATCTATCCTTTGGTTTGTTAATATAACCAACTTAAAATAATGGTTTTTGTAACATAAGATTGGAAACATTCATGTACAAATACAAGCAACAACCAGTTGCCCTCCCAATTTGACACATGTTTGTACAAATGGCTAAAATCACACTTATTCTCCAAGACATATGCACCAGATTTTCAAATCCTAATATTAACTTGGGATTTAGTGGAAATCTATATCTTTACATTGGTTAACATGGAATAACATTCCATCAAATGTTAAACTCAAAAAATACTCATTCGTTTAAATTTAATTATAAAATTTATTGTTTTTTTGTATTTGTATACAAATTAAAGAAACAGTCCTGGACTGGACAGGCCTTTATTCGGCTTAACTTTCCGGTACTCTTCCACTTCATTATATTTCATTTATACAAAATATTCTATATCCTATTGTAATGTAATGAGTTTAACCGATCTTACCGATGTATTATTGGGATAAATAATATTTATTTATGTTATGTTAGCGAATTTTGTATTTGCTCCTTATGAATTAGAAATTGCACATTTTTGTACCAAAGACCATTTCTAGCTTAATCCTTTCAGATGGGGAATTTTTATTAAGCTTTACATCAGGGCAAAATCGAACTTTTGATTCTTTTTTATGGACACCTGATATGTGCACTCTCTTGTTGCAGCAGCCTTTAATTTGAGTGTTACATACCCTAATGTACACAATTTCATATTTAAAAACAACATACCCTCTTGTGTGGCATCACCTGTTGGAAGAAAGGACCCTTTTCTTGTTCAACGCATCATATCCAAACCCCTCCCCCGGGCTTGTAAATCAATATCGTGTATGAATTAATATTTTCTTTGAATATAGTGCAAATCCAGTTCCGAAACATTTCAACAGAGCGTGATATGTTTGGTCAACACTCAACAAATTGAAGGCATGATTATAGTTTGCTTTCCAGAACTTTTTAATTGTTTCAAAAAAAATGTTTTGTAAAGTTTACATTGTAATTATCTACTAGATTGATTGAAGAAACCAATCTTTGCAGCGAATAGCTAGGAACTTTTTGGCAGTCAGTGACTGTCAGCCATCAATTTTTTAATGGCGGTACTAAACCAGATCTGCGAGATCGGGAAACAAGCCTGAGTAAAGCTATGCCATTATTGCGGGACGGTGGGAAACATTTTCTATCTGTTAACTAGATTTAATGACAGATTTGTTTGGATTTTCCCATTTGCCTTGAAATAAAAAGTATTAAGTAAAGTCATAGGAATCGATTCTTGGGATTAATTTATTCATGTTAATTCCCGACTCCAAGTCTATCATCAATTCTATACTGGTTAGCTGTTCGACAAGTTTCCACCTGATCATACCATGATGAATCCTACAAGCATGACATGTAAGACCGACGTCACAATAAGGTTAAATTAAAAGAGCACAAATTTAAAGATTTATCTTGCCATACACCTTTTCGTTTAATATTCTTTTTTCCTTTCATATTTTTCTGGATATGAAATACTTGGCAAAAATTTGTTGGAGGAGGGTTCGAGCGTAAAAACACTCCTACACATGTGTATCAGCTCGTGTTTGCGTCGGTCGTATCGTCACAACCGGTGATTCATGGTGTTTTTCAGGGCCTCATTTCGGCCAGCATGCACATTTTAAATCCGATCCCACTGTAATAATTACTTGAACAGGCTGACAGAAATGCGGGGTTTTGTACTTCCCCAACAAGAGAAAATGGTCCACCACAAGAATAAATCGGTCATTCCCTTTTCGGCAACTGAAAAAGCCAGCCCTAGGAAGACCTACAGCACTGAAAGTGCAATGGCCATTTATGAATAGCCCAGCACTTAACTCGATTCGCAATAGCTTGTATGCTTTTGGTTTAAGAGTCTCATGTAGCAATAACATCATCTCACATCTGGGCATTTTGCCCAAGTGTGCACTTTTTGATCAGTCAATTTTTTCCTTTTCCTCAATAATTTTGCAGAAATCAATGTGAAAAATCATACACGTCAGATTCACACCTGTAGTATACAAAAAAAGTGGCTGTGACTCTTTTATTTTTGCTTTAGAAGAAATTTTGCCCACCATAACATTGTGCAGAACCCCAAGTTGCTCTTTTCCATTAAAGGACTCTGGCATGAAACAATATTTAAAAAAACTGTGTTGGGTCGCCAGGCACATTTTCACAAGAAATAAGAACAACCTTAAAAGCATTTAAAGGAAGTGTTTTTCTAGGTTTAAGAAAGTTGCACTTTTTATGACAAAACATGTATAAAAAGAAATCTCATAACTGATTTTTAAAGTAGAGTTTGATACAAATAATGAGCAATAAGATTGCCCCCATTAGAACCATCACCCTTGTTTTACAACTGATCTCCCTTTGACCTTTGTGTGTGACATTGACCTCACCTAGTCGTAAGCTTTATTTAACATAGTACAACACATTCCTGTCAGTTCAAATAGAAAAGGCACCCAATTGGTCACAAAATATGTAAAAACTACTGCATCCACCCAGTTAAAAGCTTAATTTGCTGATCTAAACTCTCCTGTCATTTCAATAAAGAAAATAGAAAACAACCAATTGTGGCGCACAATGTGTTAACTGGGGGCGCAATATGTACAACTCTTCATCCCTAAGTTACGAGCTTTAATTGATGTACGTCAAACTCTCTGTCATTTCAAATAAAGGAATAGAAAACGCACCCAATTGGGCGCAAATATGTAAAAAACTGGAACTGCATCCCTAAGTTACGAGCTTTAATTTGATCTACGTAAAGGCTCCCTGTCCTGTTCCAATAAGAAATAGAAAAACACCCAATGGGCCCAAATGTGTTAAACTGACTCCATCCCCCATTATAAGCTTATTTAACGTAGGTTACAACCAGCCCTTCCCTGTCATATCCAAATCAAGAAATAAGAAAAGACGCCCAATTGGGTGCAAAATATGTTAAACTGCATCCCCAAGTTGCGAGCTTTAATTTGATGTACGTAAAACATCCTGTCTTTCAATAAAGAAAACAAAAAAAATTATATTTTCAAAAAATAGAAAAAAACACCCAATTGGGTGCAAAATGTGTTAAAACTGAATCCCCAAGTTAATAAGCTTTGAAATTAACGTAGGTTACAACACTTCCTGTCATTTCAAAATAAAAAAATAGAAAGGCACCCAATTGGGCACAAAATACTGTAAAAACTGCATCCTAGGTAAGAGGCCCCTTAAAATTTGATGTACGTAAACACTCTCCTGTCATATCAATAAAGAAAATAGAAAACCCCCAACTGGGTTGCAAAATGTGTTAAAAAACTGAATCCCCAGTTATAGCTTTAACTTTTAATGTGTTACACCTCCGTCATTTCAATGATTTACCTACAACTAGTCTTCAATAATATCCACACCTGTATGGTAAAAGCTTCAATCCTTACGTAGTGTAACTCTACGTGCCATGATCTTTCTTACTAATAACTCTCCTATTCGTTACTCATCCTTTATCTATCCCTGCACTGACGTTTTTAACTAAACTAAACCCATTTTCCAGCCAGTCTGGCAGAGACTAAAATCAAAAGACATGCTTTTAACCTGGCCTTTTTTAAGACCATTTGAAACCGGCAATGATTTTTATATCTTTGTCGGAAATTTGCATCGCAATACACCCCAACACTAGAACTCCAAAATTAATAGTATGACGAGATCATTTTCACATAAAGACAAACATTTAATAAATGGACCTTCAGACAGGGATCCTATACGCTTCAAATAGAAATAGAACTTTATTCGCAATTTTGTAGGACAGTGAAAAAAAATTGACTTAATGAAAAGGACCCTTACTGAAATCACTTCCACGAGTTTGAACAATTTGGATGTTTACATTCGTAAAAACGTTTAAACAGGAAGAGTCCCAGGGGGAGGTGGCAGTTGTGGCAATTTCTGGAAAACAAGATGGCTGACATTACTGCCAGCATTACCAAATTTGAAAGCATGTGTTGTCTCACTCACACCATTGGCCTATGTAATGTGCTATGGCCAGCTAATCCATCGTTGCCTTCCAGATCAATATCTACTACAAGCCTAAAGCACATGCCTGAATCATCCCGTTCTGATTCTTTTTTTGTCCCAAAACATTGCTAGATAACCTGTAAAATTCTCAGGGATATGAACACCTTGCTTTCTTTTCTAGAAATTGCCACAACCGCCACCTCCCCTGGAACTTCCTGTTTTTACTTTTTTACTGAAGTAAACATCCAAATTGTTTTCAAACTCGTGGAAGTGATTTCAGTCAGGGTCTTTTCATTATGTCAAGTTTTTTTCATGCCATTATAAAATGTCCCTTTAATGAATCCAAAGAACCACAACCTGGTACATTCACATTATTGTGAATAAATTATTGGGATTCTCAATAACTATGGCTACACACATAAAAAATTAATTGGTGTGATAGTATTGATTATTAAGTATTCTAATCTGGAAATTTCTAATTCAGTTTGCCCATAATGAAAGTATGGTCCCTGACAGGGTGGTTTGCATTTTTCTTTAAAGTGTCTTTCACTATCCTATCTAGAGCTTGGATTTACCGTTTAATTTTCCTATTCCGTTTACACGGTCCTGGTGCTCCGTTCGTTTAAAAGTTTAACCGGTCATAACAAGTTTACGACTGCCGAATTTGGCGCTACCACGCAAATTCAAATTCTCTTGTCAAACCATAAATCTATTGGGGAAAGAAAAGAGAAAAAAGGGGGGTAGAGGGAAAAGAATAAATACGTCTCGGTTACCCCACGGCTTTGCAATTCGATCATAAAAATAACACAAATCTTGAAAACCAAAACAAAATGTTTGTTGTGTACTAAAATAACCTATGTTATGTGAATTATTTAAAAAATTTAAAAATTAATAATTAATCACAAATACATGAAAGGTAGTTGACTATGCGCAAGTTCCCAAACTGACAAATCCATGACGAGAAGAGTGCCATGGATACTACAGACACTGGACGAGCCATTTTACTTTGTTTTTGTATAACCCTCCCTCTGAATTGAAGCACGCGGATTGGGCTGATGTTATGCGTTGATATCCGAAGTCAACCCACTCTCGCACAAGAACTTGGTAAACGGGGGATTTCTTCTGTTTCCGTAAAGTCTGAAACCATTTCTAGAAGAACTTAGCATTGGAACTGTTAACTTTACTTTTCACTGACGCGGGGTATTTTGGTGAAAATTTGACTGCAGCATTAAATAATCTGAAAAAAATTTAGTAGCGTTTGCTGACGTGTAAACGGGTAGTGAATTTTCTAAACGGTTTATTGACACTTCGTCGTGTAAACGTTTAAACGTCCCAGCACTAATCCTATCCCTTTTTTCTTTTTTATTGTTAAAAGAAAAATTCTCAGTTTCATTAGATGATGCGTTTTCATGTTTGATCAAAGTATTTGTTTCACAGTACCATATAGTCACTGTGTTGTATGTTCTGTGTTGAATACATAAAATATAAAATTCAAGCTATAGAGATTTCTTTTGATCCAATCTGACATAATATAGGCACACATACTAACTTAGAGCCACTTCAAATGATAAAACATCCCAATTTTTTTTGTAGGTAAGGGATGAGGGCTGCGGATCATAAATGCCCCTTAAAGTTCCATTGTAATTCTTTGGTGTGGTACCTCTCGGGTCTCCACCATAGAGTAATGGTGAACTGGAGATACTCCCCATTCAAATCACATTATGTTTAACATGTACAACTTCCTTACGGTAGGCAACCTGATGACAACCTCAGCCGCCCCTTTTCTCCATCAAATTGAGATTTTGGGTATCAGAGAATCCTATTTTTCCTCTCTTAAACCTGCAGGGCCCATGAAATATTCCCTTTTCCCTAGTAAAATGACTCAAAGATGTAGTTCAAGAAATGAAGAATAAACAAATTTGCAAATGACTCAGTAGCTAAAAGAATAATAAAAAACAATAGTGTTTTTAAAGAAATAACTAACTCACATAAAACATGATGCATGGCATGGCTATCTGAAGGTACTATACTGTATCCAGATGTTTTATTTTTTTCTCTCAATTGCGCGCCTAAGTCACAACTGTACTCAGGCCAATTCACGTCCTCAGCATAGCAACAAGTTGAACAACAACAGTAATTTTAGATCAACCAATCACGGTTGCGTGTAACTATCCAAACGTCCCGTATGTGAGTGCGTACCCTGTAGCAACGCGTTAGCAACGGCAAAACCCCGCTAAAGGAGAAAATTAACTTCTGGACAGAGTATATACATTTTGGAAAGATGCATAATAGAATAATGGATAGGGCTAAGGCCCCCAAAAAAGTTTGTCTCAGAAGAAATGTGCAAAATCGCATGTGAAATGCGTTTTGTTTTTAGAAAAATGCTAATGCGAATGCAGGATTTTTTTTTTGTTTGCATTTTTGGACCCACTATTTTTATTCAATTTTTTTTGCGGCTGCTATGCGCTCACATTTTCTTTTTTTTCTTAATTAAAAAAAATTCAAATGAGTCAAACCTAAAAAGTAGGCGGTCAAAGACCAGATTGTGAAACAAAATGAGATAAACTTGTTTTTTTCTTGGCCTAAGACAGTTTGAATTTTGATTGCATGCTTGTGCAGGAGAAATTGAAAAAAGCAGCATGCTTGGTGCCTGCCGGGGGGCTCTACATTTTGACGTGCATCATATTAGTTGTACACCCGTGCTGTAAATTTGTATTGTATTTCACTGTCAGCTTGTACAAACGTTCTTGATCTTTTCATTATTCAGACAAATCGATAAAAGCTTTCAATTATGCTAGATGCTTCTAGTTAAAATAACCTCAAATCATGACCGAGTCATCCATTTGTTAAATTATTATGCGAAAGCCTTATCCACCAACTCGACCCTTTGTTGTGTACAACTGTAACAAGAGCATTACCATGGAAATCTGGCTGCAGCTAGTGTCAAATGTGATTCAATGTCCCTTTGGTAAAATGCTTGTGTCCATCGAAGCGTAAACCATCGGGCAGTGAGAGTCTTTTATAAAGGAAAGTCTATGACAGTGGAATTTGAAAGCATTGGTCTGCACTTTGTATTAATCGTCTTTTCATATTGGAATTGTATTCACTAATTGTATACTTGGTGCCGTGGGATATGCTACTGTCAGTGCATCAATTGAAATGCAGATGAAGTTACTTGTAGAAGTAATTCTAAATTAAGAGAAAGGACACTTAAAACTCAAGAATTGTATTGATTTTCCTGATTTAAGGTACTTCAACCGGGGGGGGGGGGGGGGGGGGGGGGGTGAATTATGACATTATTTTCTTTGTTTTCATATAATGGTCTTCGATCGCCAGCAAACCTTAATTCCCAAAATGTGAATTGTAGGCCGCATTACCCTTTTAACCTGAGGGGCGGAGTAATTGCGTTATTACAATTTAAGCACATAGGTTACTGTAGAATTTTTTTTACTATATCTCTTTTGTTAATCACTTTTGAAAACAAAAATTAAGAAAAAGGCAAAATTGGATTTCATGCTATGACATATAATTGTGCATTTCTATGCATGGCTCTACTACCCCTATGACTAGCTCAACTTACTCCACCTCTGGGTTAAGTTAACAAATAGTTTTGTTTACAAAATTACTAAAATAGGTTTGGCATCTTGCTGAAGGCTGATGCACACTATTGTTCAAAATTTGTGATACCTTCAAGGTGATTTTGTGTCTTAGGCACCTTCATGTTTGTTTATATCCCAAGAAAAGGTTATTTCCAAAATTAGGGCCTCAACTTCCTCCTTTCCCCCCTAACCACCCCCCCGACATTCCTTCCATATTCCCATGTCCTCCCTTGGAAAATTTCAAGAAAAATACCATTTCTGGGCCACCCTGTTTGCTTTGATGTTAACAACAACAGGTGGCGGAAATCTCAATAACTAGAACATCCATTGAATAGGCCGCTAGTAGTACTACAGGCATGTATGATGGTGAGAATCAAAGATTAGAGCCTGCACAGCAGCATTTATTTCTAAATATTAGCGGCTGTCCATTTCGTACATTTTTTGCAGTATTTACAGAGCATTTTGTATCAAGCAAATCCTCAGCAATAGCTAAGACATCAGTTATCTGCCAGTGGAGGGGGTGGAGGGGGGGGGGGGGGGGGAAGGAGAAGAAAAAGGTTGAGAAGAAGAGGGCCAGCCATTGGGGCTACTGAATCTTCTGTTCATTCAGGAACAATAAATGGAATATAACAAATGTGAGAATATGAGTGAAGGTTACTAGGTTTTCATTGTCATTAGTATGTGTTTGATGAAATACATCTAATATTTACTATGCGGTAATTTGATTTTAAAATGTATTGTGGTATGGTCGATATGCAATGTGCATGTGTTTTTTAAAACTCTTATATGACTGATAAATATGGATTATTGCATGTTATGCGGAAGTGCGAGATACATTAATTTTGTATTTTTGCACTGGTGTAACACTGGGCAACTGTCACAAATGATATCTCATTAAAGATGCAATAAAATCTTTATTGGTGAAATATTTGTGAATGTGGATAGTGGTTTTAACAATTTTGGCTATTATTAAATCATGAACGATGCCTCTTCTGGTCAACAGATAAAAAAGTTAATTTATGTTTTTAATCTTTTTATGATTACACGGTTTTATTAACAAGTGGCAGTCGTTCACACCTTTTTTGCTGCAAAATATGAAGCTCCTGAAATATATCTTGTAATAGTGTCACATTAAAAAAATACTGCCTTGCCTTTAATATGTGAATGTGACATGTATTTGAATAATTTAATCAGTAGTAGATATTTTAATTACAGTCAGCACTGGCAAAACAAAATAAACAAATGTCGATATTTATCGTGGCCTCTCGCCAGATGGTTATGCTTTTGCTTTGACAGATTTCTAGTGTATAGCGATACTCAGATGTTGCTTTCCTCATTTATACTGATGGAGTGGCGAAGCCAGATTTCACAGAACATCAATACGACTCTTTCCATGATTGGAATATATGTAGCGGTTAGCAAGTCGGGCAGACAGTGGGCAGGTCCGAGGGCACACTGGCAAGCGTGCGAGGCAAGATCTGATTGGTTGCATACTGATCGGAACAGGTCTACCGTGAAAGGCTGTAAATGATATGGAACCAGACTGGGATCAGGATGAATATGGTCATGTGCTTGAAATTCCTTGTGGATAGTTGTTGATTCCCTAGTAACAGGGTGAGTGCAATAAGCTCTATTCAATCCATTAGCAATGGGCACTTGCCGACAAATTCATTAATGTTGTTGATTTCTGCCGTCTTCATTCTATGTGCTTGATAGAATGTGTTGTTGGTATTAGCCTTACAATGCAATATTATTTAATAGCTAACAAAATAAAATTGTTTGTAATTCATAGTTTCTTTTTTGACTATGCTTATCTTGTCCATGTATTAATATCCCAGCATCAACGTTCGTGTTAACCAGTGGTGTGTGCAGCAGGGGGATTTGAGGGGCACGAACCCCCTCAGTTGCACTCAGCCTCCACTCTGACCCTATCCTAACCATATCAAGGGGCTCTCTGCATGTATGTGACATAGGGTCTAATTAGTGTCTCCTGTGATATTTTGTTATGTGATATTTTGTTTTTTGAATAACATGATTGCTAAAATGCCAGGGCGTACAATTTTCAACATTGATTCGGAAATAGTACTGCTACAATGTGTCAATTTTTATGTATGTCGACCTCATAAGACACTCTTTAGAGAAGTAAGTGGGGAAACCCATTTTTTATTACTATCAATTTATATTGAATGATTGAGGTTTACTTTAAATTGCTGATTTAGTAGTATTTTATTTGTTAGTATTTTTATTTTTTTCTTTTAATCTATTTCTCAAATTATTCTATTCAACAAAAGGTCTTAATGCAGTTCCAAATACAACTTGGCTGTACTTATATGCATGGAACGTTTTTTAGTCAGTACCCACTCTGAAAGTTGAACAAGGTGACCTAGGGATTCTACAAATGTAAAGAAGCATGGCAGTGTAGCCTTAACTTGTAATGCGCACATTATATGAAACGCTCATCATTACTTTAGTGAGATATTCTAATAGAATTGACGCCTGGTGACATCTTCAGAATCAACTCATAGTTTGTGATTTATTCCAAATATGATTTTGACTATAAACCTTTCAAGAATCCAACAAATTGTCAATTGTTTAAAGCTGTGTGTTCCATATCGTCTTTTGGGAACCCCCATCTTATTTACCTGAAGTATGTGATTTTTTTTTGATAACAGAGAAAGGCCATAGCGTTTTGCTCATTGTCGTCCTGAAATTTGCATGAGCCTTCAATCTCATTTCATTCCCTAATAAACAAATATTCGATTAATGGTTACATCAATATTAGCACAGTATTGATATGCAATATGCATTATTGCTTCTACGCAGCAAAACTGGCAAGTTTGTTTCCCACAGTACGTAGGGGGAATGGGCAAGTGGTAGGCTCTCATATCAAGTAGAGAACACTATAGACATTAATCGGAACAAGCACCTTTAAGACCATTAGACTTCATTGTATTTTTCTAAGCCAAAAATGTAAGTGTTGCATTTAAGGTCATGTAGAGTAAAGCTAGTAAAAATTAATGGAAGTAAAAAATCAACTTGCTGATGAAATTGAGTTAACCCATGCATAGGTGAAGTAAAGTAAGCATCTAAGCAAGAAATTGTTTTGTTGCTATGCTATTTACATCCTCCTATGCATGGATGGGTACAAGCAAGAGGGTGTTTTGAATCAATCTCAAAATGCATAGCAATGTGCCTATACTGTACTGTACTAAACACATGTCGGTACTTAGGGGTAAAAAGTGTTCACAAAGTTTAAGAACCACAAGACTGATCACGATCAAGCTAAAAATTTCCTAAGTACTAACACCTTGTGGGCTAAAATGAGCGTAAAAGTCAGGGTTTTTTGGTGGGTCCGGTAAGGATATAGTATGTCGAATTTGCTTTGGCCGAGGTTCTACTCCATTGACCGCTGGTTGGGTATTTTAATCTCTACATCTTTTACCACCAAAACAATTCTGTCTGTTGCATGTGTGGTTTTGGCGATTGACCCTGCACTCATCAACATCCATCACCCGTCGGGTTACAAGCATATATGCCCTAATCGAAAATGCGCATTTGTCATTGTGATGTACTGTAACATCCCTTGATAATCATTCCTACACATCTTCTAGTCTCTCGGTTCAATTAGTCTCGTAGTCTTTAATGGCCGAGTTGTATTCCCTTCTATAGCTCCTCATCTTTCTTTTCTGATTTTGGATATTCTCATTTCGTATTGCCTTACTGTTCATTGGAAGAAGATCCCTAATTTGGTTAGATTTAGGTTCCTACGTTTAAGGTAGCCCAGGTATATACCATTAACTTGTATTGAGTATAGGACCTGGGCTATTGGTTGATTTTCAATTGTAGGGCCCTTTAAGTAGCACTCTGACTTGTTTCGTGTTTGAACAAATTGGAGAAATTTTCTTGATATGCATTTCATTTAACTTTTTATAGGAAGATTACACCATCAGGGGCATATCCGGATGTAAAAAGTGTTGTATAATTACTCCGTTCTGACATGGTTTTCACTAATAGCAAAACTGCCTTCAAGAGTGAAATCCTTTAATAGATTTGAAAGTCGTTGCCAAAATAGCTCCGATACTGTCCGTTATAGTGTTGCCAATGACCCGTACACACACTGCTGACATTTGATGTAGGTTGTGTTTAGTAAGCCACCCAGATGCTGCAGTGTAAAAAATTATTCAGGATGTACTTTAAAAGGGTATTTCAAAAAAAGATTTCGGTTTTGTCCTGACATGATGATGGTAGGAACTCAAAAACACCTGGTAATTATGCTATGAAATGAGTACAAGTTAAAATATATATATAAAACAAGTTAGAAAATAGAAGAAGTATTTAGTAAGATTGAGTTATGTAGGGAAAGTTTTATAAAGTTTGTAACTGTATTTAGTTAAACTTGTGCCTTTAAGCTCACACAACTTGACTTTTTGAGAAATACACTTTATGAACAAAGTTGCAAAAAAAGGAGGAGTTCACAAGTGTGAAAAAATTAAGGCAAAAAAAAAAAAAAAAAAAAAAAAAAGTTTGGAGAATGGGAGATTTCAGGTGTGTAATAAGTTACATAGGCCCTATTATCCTAACTCACTCATTGCGTTTGGCAAAAACTGATGAGAAGTATAACAAGTGAATAAAACACAGAGAAATGTTGGGTCGTAAGGTGAGCCAACTTACTAGCAAAAATATTTCAAAGTCTGCTTTGAAAAAATGTCAGTTAAGAAGTTGAGAACTTGCAGTGGAAATAGCAGATGAAGGTGAGAGTTTAGGGTTGTTGAGAGGAAGAGGGTGGCCTAATATGTACTGTATTCAATTTCTTTCATAAGATTCAGGAGGGGACTTGAAGCCATCGTCCGTGAACCGAGCAAGTCCAACTGTACATGTAAAATACATCGCAGGCCGTTGTCGGTAGGGTGAAAACCCCAGCCTGTTCTCAATCTGCACCCAGCCTCAAAACGGGCCATGTAAGGACGGTCCATATCATGGAATCGTGGATGCGTGCGGCATTTGATCAACCTCCAGTTGAATAAATCCTGACACCGACACAAGCCAGTACCAATGATTGTGGATACACAAGATAAGAAGAAGGAGGCGAATAACAGTTTAGTACCAAGATAAAATTTTGGGCTTCCCTCTTGAAATCCACCGAGTGATTTTCTGATTTGACATAGCCCAAGAACTCAGGGCTCACTGTTTCGGTATGGAAAAATGAGCGCGCTCATGGTCAAGCACTATAGTCAGGGCATAACATGGGTACTGGTTCAGAGGGGGCATGTCCAGGTTTTGTTTTGGAGGCAGATTTCACACTTGGAGTGATTTTGAGGCAGATTTTCTTGGCTGGAGGTGAAAATTTTCCAGGTGAGCAGGCAAAAAGGGTTAATTTAGATGAGTTTCAGCTTTTCTTCCCAAGTCAAATCTCTAGGGGGTGCCAACCCCTCGGCTGTTATACATACGACTCCAAGGTTGTGTGAATCCCCACCAACCACAGCCATCGTAAATTCGTAATACCTTAAAGCAGCACTCAGAGATACGTACACAGCAAAAATCAATTCCAAATTGGTCTCATTAATATTGCTTCTGCCCTTCAACATCAATGTGAGCAACGCTGTTACTATTGACTACAGAAATATGGTCAGGAGGGCACCGTGTGGCACAGGGCTGGAAAATGGAGTAAAGACTTTTTCTATGATCGATTTTGTCAATGAGTTACAACGAGAGTAATTCATCATGTGTGATGCCCCCAGGTTCCCTTCTTCCCCTCTCGACGCCTGTGTCAACCTTCCCTCTCCCCTTCTCCCCCCCCCTCCCCTCTCTCCTGTCGCTGTGTCTATTTGATCACACACCTGGTGCAGACCTTCTCACGCTGGTCTAACCACCTGTACCCGCGCAGCTTCGCACAGAAACCCACTGTAGCCGATCAGGCCGCCAACCCCGCGACTCTATAGGTACCGCATCAGTTGCAGACCACACTAACCCACCCGACCACCATTCCGGACCAGCCTACAACCCACAACTTCGCTGCTCACTCTCGACGAGTTCACACACGACTGGACCACAGCGTCCCCCCCCACAGCTTTTTGATAGTGGGTTTCCTTCGCCCTTTTGCCCGCCACCCCCACGCACCGCCGTAGTCTCGGTTATGCTTGGGTCGTTCTGTCGCCCCCGCACCCCGGGAGCTTTTGTCTGAGCACGCGTCCGACACCCTGGCTTCTGGCTTGGCGCCACCCTCGTGCGCTGCTCCGACGCTGCCTGCCGGGTTCGCCGGCTCGCACGCTGGTGCGATGCAATGCGCTGACACATGTTCCGACCTCCGTGCCGTCCCCTCAGTCGCGACTTGAGGGAGTACCCTCACACCTGATCACTCTCCTGCTCATATATGGCCCCACCCTAAAAACCCACTATGCCCTGAATCATTCATCCAGTGCAACCATAACTCATCAGATATTTGTGATAGAGGCATTAATTCGGCGCGCATCCTACCAGTAGGAATCAATAGCTTTGCTGCACCCCCCCACCTTTTCCACGCGTGTGCCGTATCATCAACAATGACGTGACACTTACCAATCAAGATGGAAGCCAATATGGCTGCCCGCTTTAACTGTACCTCTTGTGATACTTTACCCTCGCCCACACACGCTCCCCCGAGTTCATCACCCGCCCCACCATTTGGACCCTAATAGTCATAACTTGGCCGTCATTTTGGATTTTAAGTTGTGTCAAAACAACTCGCTACAAGATACGACTTCCACTCGGTTACTACTGCCCAAGACCAAACGCTCCTTCATACTTTAATTTAAACTGAATAATCATTTTGGGTGTTTGTGAATCTACCATTTACATACACAGATCTATTGACTTTAGTTAGTTAAAGTAGGTAATTACCCCCCCCCCTCAAACACAGCCACATTGCGTCCCCTCCACCCATCTTAACATTTTTGCCTGTTAAAGACACACATCGAATGTTTAGGGAAGAATGGTCAAATGGTCAGAATAATTATTCCCCATACTTACATCTCATTCACCCTTCTACATATCATTAGTTGTATTGTAATACAAAATTACACATATAATGTACAGTGCCGTTAGTACGCCCTCTCTCTTTTTAAACGGCTCCGGTCTTTGCTGTCGTGTGTGTATTGGCTGCCACTTTAATTTGAAAATGTCCTCAATAGAGAAACCCGCCCTCAAGTACCTCGGGTTCTAGTGACTAAATACACCTGTATCCGTAAGTTGTAGAAAGCATACTTTCCCCAAGCATGCCACATAGACACCTGGAACCATTTAAGCCTCTAGAACGACGTACGTTGACCAACGGAATGGGCTAAAACTTGACGTTGCTGTCCGGACCCCCTTCCCCTGGTCGTTGGAGGAAATGCATTCTAGAGTTGCTGTTACATTTTAGGGAAGTAACGGTAACACTTGCAGCGTTTTGTTGTGTTTGGATCATTGAAAGGCCCCAGATTTTGAACACTCTGGCCGAAAATTTTAGGTGTTTCAGCATGTATCAAGTAGTAAACGCTGGGCCATCTTATACTTATGGTGGATCCCCCTGACTGCGGCTTGGTGGTTTTTTAAGTATTTTAATGATTTCCCGCAGAGGCTCTCATGTAATCTTGACTTTGAAACGCAGCCATATTGGATTTTGTGGCAACTTTGTAACTGATTTAAAATTACTTACCAACAACTTCTCGCTTGTGTTACAAAACACCGGAGTCAGCGTGCCCCTGGCCAAGTAGACACCATGCCGTACAACCGCACTGTATTACATATTGCTTATCCGACACGGAATACCCCCTTAAGGGCCCTGTTAACTCTGGGAGTCTACCAGTGATTTCTCGCCGACATGGTCTAGCAGCCAATTGGACTTTTCAAAAACATGGCACTGTAACAAAGTTTGCAACCCTCAAAACAAATATGCGTACTGGTCCTTACATGGAAAACAATAAAATCTACAAAAAACAAGTCTTGTCTCCCATCGTCCCTCCGTTCACGGCTGTGTGCGTAAACTTCTACTGAACCTTCCGATCAACATATACAATTATAACCATTAAAGCACACTCGGAGTCTCCATACCTCTTACTTCGAGTGTAATTAGTTATCGTGAAACTTCCCTTTCTGTTCATGGAGGATGATGTTTTTTCCACCACAATACCAAGTGATCCAATTGCCGGCAAGCATGTAACGCACCACTCGGACTCAGATTATGATTAAACGTACCTGAGTTAATACCAATATGATTAGTTCGAAACACTTTGTGAACCCCTGATAGCAGCAACAAGTTGCATGCGTTACCCAACCCTGGGGGCTTTCTGCATCAATACTGGTTTCCCTTTGCAAATATCTCATGTACATTGTCAATACATTAACAGTTTTGTGAGTATCGTAAGTGCTCAATCGCAACAATCTCTTGCTTTATGCTACAATAAAACAGTTCCAGCCGATGATATTTTAGTCAAGCTGCCGTTCATTTAGTAAAAAATGATAAATAGAATGTTATGCTCCTTATCGCATGATGTTGATAGAGAACGTTTTGGGGGGGGGGGACTTATTAATTATAAACCCTGGGCCGTATTCTCAAACGATTGTTTAACGCTACTCCAACTGGTTAAATCGCAATTTTAAACAAAACCGCTAAAATAAAACGCAATTCTCAAGGCATGGTTAACTTTAAGACCACTGTTTAAATTTTAGTCGAACGTCGTTAAACATGCCTAAAACGTTGTTAAAAATAGACTCTTAGTCCGGGGGTAGTTTAAGTAAGGGCCTGTTAAACTCACGTTTTAATCAAATGCCTGATATTTCAGCTCTATGTGATATCCTTTACTTTCTTATCTTTCTTTTCCCGAGTCCTAGTTCATTTTTCTCGTACATTTTCCTTTTGCTTCTATTTTCATGCTCGGTGTTTATTGTTATAGTATTGAATGAGTAGCAAGGGCGGCACAACGACATAAAACAGTTTAAATAGGCCCGGGCTACGGTCTCCATCATTCAACAACTTTAAAGCGCCTTGCGTAAACGCGACATTCTTTGAAAGACCGTGGGCTTCATGCGTTGCATTAACAACTACGGAAGGGAAAGGCTTTTATGGCATATAAATATTGTTTCCAGGACACGTAATGATGATAGGCGAAGATAATCACGTTCGGTGGAGCTCATTTACGGTGTGAAAGAAGTGGTTAACTAAACGGAACTGTTAAAAATATTTAAACCTGCGGCTTTTATCCCTGGCTTGAAAAGCAGGAAGGGGGATTATGATCAGTCAAGCGGCGTCGGCGGCGGTCGCGGCGTCAACACACAATCGTGTGAAGCGATGATAACATGGGGACCCATAAGGGTATATATGTGTGATTTTGTAACATGGTGGGGGGATTTCGGATGCATTCCCTTCATCTGATAGATTATGGGGCAGGCATGCGATATTAGGTACCTAATTGCATAATTAATGAGTTTAATTGGGGGGTATTTTCCAAACACAATCTTGTGAACGCGATTAACATGAGACCCATAAGTCTTATGGTGATGGAAATGGGGTGGGTGGATTGGACTTGCATGCCATCATCTGATTAGATATGGGAGTGGCATATGCGAATTAAGTTACGATCTTGCATAAGTAATGAGTTTAATTTGGGGGTATTTTTGCCACAAAAGCTTGTGAACAAACTATTGAAGATCCATTAAGGTCGCTTTTGATGATTTGATGGATGAACTTGGTGGAGGGGAGGGGTGGGGATCATGTGTACTCTCGGGCTGATTAGGTTTGTGGCCCATGATATGCTAATTAAATAGCATAATTTGCACTTTATGGGCTAAAATTGGGGTATTTTCACCCAAAAAAAACTTCGTGAACAAAACTATCTGAAGATCCATAAGTCCGATTTTGATATGAATGATGGAGGGGGGGGAATCATGTACTCTTGCGCGATTGGTTTAAGGTGGGTTGTCGGGCTTAAGGGGGGGTGTCGGGTTTAAGCGGGGTGTCCAGCTTTAAGGGGGTTGTTGGGTTTTTAATAGGGATTGTTGGGGGTTAAGGGTGGTGGGTGTCTGGGTTTTTAAGGTGGGTGTCTGGGTTTAATGGTGGGTTGTGGGTTTTAATCAGGGGGTTGTCGGGTTTTTTAAGGGGGGGTTGTCTGGACTTAAAGGGGATTGTTGGGGTAAGGTGGGTGTACGGGTTCAAGGGGTGTCGGGTTTAAGGGGGGGTGGTCTGGGCGTAAGGGGGATTGTTGTGTTTAAGTTGGGTGGCACGAGTTTAACAGGGGGTGTTGTTTGGTTTAAGGGGGGATTGTGGGGGTCTAAGGGGTTGTCGGGTTTAAAGGGTTGTCGGGTTTAAGGGGGGGTTTGTTGGGCTTAAGGGGGCGTTGTCTGGTTAGGTGGGTGCATGAGTGTAAGGGGGGTGTCCAGGTTTTTTAAAGGCGGGGTGTCCGGGTTTAAGGGGGGGTTGTCCAGCTTAAGGGGGGTTGTTGGGTTTTTGGTAAGGGGGAATGTCTGGGGTTAAGGTGGGTTGGGTGTGTCTGGGTTTAAAGGGGGTCCGGTGTCCGGGTTTAAGGGGGGTTGTTGGGCTTAAGGGGGCTTGTGGTTTGTTAAGGTGGTTGCACGAGTTTAAGGGGGGTTGGCCAGGTTTAAGGGGGTTGGTTTGGGGGTTTAAGAGGATTTTGGGTTTAGGGGGGTGGGGTTTGGGGTTGTTTTTTGTGAAGGGGTTTGTGGCACATAATACGCGTATGCGTGCGCAGACGTGCACACATTCACGTGCATGCGCGCAAGTGCGTATGCATTGCGCGAACGTTGCACATGGGTTGTCGGGTGGGTTTAAGGGGGGTTGTATGGACTTAAGGGGATGTGGGGTTTAAGGTGGGTTGTCCAGGGTTTTTTTAAAGGGGTTGTCCGGGCTTTAAGGGGGGGGTTGTCTGGGGATAAGGGGGTTGTTGTGGTTTAAGGTTGGGTTGCACGAGGTTAAGGGGGGTTTGGTTGCCCAGGTTAAGGGGGGGTTGGGTGGGTAAGGGGATTTTTGGGTTTAAGGGGGGTTCTTTCCAGCTGATATTTAAAATTTGTAAACCGCCTCCGCCAGGGGGATTTTTTTAAGCGTTTCGAGACCCGCGACGTGTATTTTTTAAACAGTGCGTTTAGTTAAATCACAGTTTGGCCCTAACCACAATTTCTTTTAAACAGTGTAGTGAAGAATACGGCCCCCTGTATTTATCCAGAGTGCTGATGAAATTAGTCATTTATTATTTAAATTATTTATTGGTTTTCTGCCCCACCCCATGCTTTTTTGCGATGTAAGTAACGTTGTACTTAAAGGTCCATGGACGATTCACACATAACTTATCCCCAGAACACAAAAAGTTTAATTGAAGTAGTTCAAAATTTTTGGCATTTAATGAAAAGCTGCTAGTTTTCTATTTACCTTGTGACAATCTTTAGGCTAAAAGCATGTTTAATTCAAATGTTATGAGTTAAAAGATGCCTCATATTGGTCAACCAATGTTTAATTTTACATAGTACTCTTGGAGTTTAAAAATTAAATATCTGTATGAACTTACAATGGGTATTGGGGTCAAGGTCAATCAAGCAAGATAAACACTTTATATAATAAATTGGGTTCATTGCCTTTAATTTCAAGGGCTGACTCAGAGAGTTTCCAACGATCATTTGTGTTTGTGCATAATTAAATTGGCAAACTGGAAACTAAGGCAGTCATTAAAATGCTCAATCCAAAAAGATTTAAAAGAATCGGAGCTTTCGTTTTGATTATGGCAGTGACAGAGGATTTTTACCTGTATTATTCTACACCTGGAATTTGAGAACAAAATGTTAATTTCGATTACAAAGGACTTAATATGAGGTTAGTTATTTCATACCTGTAATTATTATGGAGCAGGCATTAGCAATGCCAAACAAACAAAAAACCGCAAAATTTCTGAAAGAGGGTGCCCCCCTCGGAGAAATCTCTGAGTTCAGCCTTTGACACAGAATGTGATTTAAACAGTTCTTAATTTCTTGAGTGTCTGTTCTTGCTGCATTGATAGATGATTGTTATCCACATTCAAAAAAAACAAAATCAGAAGAGAGGGCGATACATTGGTGGGACCGCTACCACCAAGATGTCGCAAGTAAAAAAATCCAGACTGAGCACTGCTGAAATATCAGTGGTTAATACAGCAGGTGCTTTCTGTGATGATAGTGTGTAACGCCAGAGATCATGGTATGAATAATTAATCATTCGATTATTTAAATCAATTCAATGACAAGGGGCGAGGAAGAGGAAAGCTAATCATGCCCTACAGTCGAAAGCAAATGGCTTCTTATTTCATTGATATTTAAAACAGTTGCCAGTGCTGGGGCTGAGTAAGCTATTCCCTGCCTAAGTAAAGAAAGCAAAGGGCTTCTTATTCATTGGATAATTAACAGTTGCCAGGCCTAAAAAACGTCAATCAGAATGATTTTGCTTCCAACTCCATTGATACATAGTGCAGCCAAACTACAATAATTATTGTGAGGAAACGAACCAATGCTGTGCAGTATGAACAAGAGATGGGAAACGGACATTGACATTATTATTGCACATATTAGTCGTCTATTTATAGTGGCTTATTGTGGGAAAACTGTCGGTCAGTTAATTCTGTCTGCATTGGATCTGCAGTATTGTGTTACGGACAATGTTTGCTTGGTTACACATTTTTTAGACGGAAAACATTTGCCCACACCGTTACATTGGTGAAACCAACACATTTGTACCTGTGTTATGTAGGCACAAGTTAAAAAAAACCGTGATTCATCCCCGCCCGTCCGCTTTTGGACTCCGCCACAAGGCTCCAGGGACATGAGCGGATGATCATTGAATAACTCTATGGGGGCTAGGTCCGTGTCCCTCTTCGGCGGAGCGAGGCACACAGAGGGGGGAATACTGAGTCCGATGATGCCGCAGAAGAATCTCTGCGGAGAAAGACTAACTAGAGCACAGGGCGCACCACCGACGGAACACAAAAAAAAAGGCTTAAAAAAAAAAAAGGGGGAGGGGAAAGAAGTCAACCAAATAATATCAGAGCACTATGAACTCTCAACCTATTTTAAAAGAGTATCCTTCATTTTGTGAGCATTTCTTCACCTCTTGTATATAGACCTATTATTTTTCACAACGCAAGCGCATCTAAATCTCAAAAAATATGGTGGCCATCGTATAGGCATGGCGGGCATCTTTGAAAAAAATATAAAATAACAAATAATAAGTTCCTCCCCACCAATTTTTTTTCAAAAAAAATAAAAAAATTAAAAAAATTTATTTTTCTGGCCTTAGGGTTGTTGTGGGCAAACAGTATTTTAGGTCATACCTAACAAAAGAAAAAAGCATTACATGGATGAAATCGGACCATGACTCGGTGATCGGGTCATCCACCTGTGTAAACCCGTTTTGAAAATTTCAAGATTAAACTTGGCGAAGCTAGCAGAAGAGTAATGTAGGTTGAGAATTAATCACTTGATTAGTATGGTAGTCGCCAATTGTAATTGCCTGTAATCGCTGTAATCATCTACAAAATTGGCGATATACTGACTCTGATACACCAATTGTACGCAGGGTAGTGGTATTATGACCTTGGAAGTGTGCTGAAGTGTCGGCAGTGACATTACTTGTATCGGATGTGAGTGATAGCCTTAGGGCTCTAGTGGGCCCTGTTTACTGCCAGTCTGACTGATGACATGCATGCTCCTGCTAATGTGGGATTGTGGATGGCATTTCTATTTGAAATTCACCTGAAATCATCAGGATCTAGTTGTATTTACAAAGATTAGTGTTACACATGGACTCCAGATTTGAATCTCAATATTTCGGAGGATGTGAATTTCGAAGCCGACCCTAATGGTGGTAGGTATTGTGTACATACAGCAAGTTGGTTGATCAAGGGGCCAAGGAATGAGAGTGCATAGAAAGTTGTTTATCCGTTGCTAATGGGAAAATTTGTGGAAGTTTCTGTAACTGACCCATCTGACACACTTTTTTTTAACACCCTTATGAAATTCGGAAACCTTACCGAAAAAAAAACCTGGTGCTTGCATTTGTGAAGGGATTCATTAAGTGGTTAGAAAAAAGGTTGCCAGATGGGTCAGTTACCGAAGGCATGTCGACGATCGTTGTTTAACGTAGTTGGTAAGATCGGTGGTAAGCACAGTCATTGGTTAAGCCGTGAGTAGTGACCGTCTGAAACACTCATTTTAAGCAACAACGAGTTAACAACGACGATTACTTTTAAGCATCTTAAAGTAGCGAGCTACTTGCGAGCGATCGTCGTTGGTAAACAGTGCCGTGTGACAGTGCTTGCTATCACGACGTCGTCGATGGTTAAGGGGGACCTCATCGCTACCTCGTAACAAATCCCGGTCAATTTATTCAGTGCGTGGATACCATAATAACCGAACGCCATTTTAGTTCGTGCGTTCATCAAACTTTGACAGCGTCTTGGTGGTACTGTTTAGTTCTAGTTTACTGTTTTCCACTTATATTTTTTCAATTTTATTTGATAATGGAAGCATCATATAGTAGTACAGCCCCGAAAAGCAAGCGAACACGGAACCCAAACTGGTCGAGAGAGAGATCTGGAAGAAACCCAGTGCAAGTAAAAGTAGTGAAGACAACCTTCAAATAGTGATTTCCTTTCGCGATCACGTGACCGTGAACAGGCCATGCTCGTGTCCCATGGTGAGTTATGCACATGCAGCGTATGGCAGCGAGTGTTGAAAAAAAATCCCACATAATGTGATTGAGAGAAAATTAATCGATTCGGTATCAATCTAAAAAGTACAATCTCATAGTTAGTTGTGCTGAGATAGAACTTTATAGGATTTGTAGTAGTGAGCAACTGTGAAGTCATAGCTATTAATCACAGCAAATGCAATCAAAAAAGTGCCTGTATAAACCGGCCACTGCCACGTAACTCTCTCTCTCTGGTACCGAGGAAACACATTTCGTTGATGATGCTTATGGTACTTTGTTTTTGATGTCATGTTGGGGATCTGGAGTGCTTCTCAGTGATTGGTGTTTGGGGAATTCATCGGCATAAACAGCCGTTTCTGCCAATCCTCTGTGTGTAGTAATTAATGAAAAAAGAAGCCAAAATATCGCTTTTAAAACCCACTCCTTGCTTGAGGATTCTAATTGGCATTGTTTACAATGGTTTGAGTTTTCCCGGGGTTTCCAGCAATTATTCAATCGTTAGGTCAGCGCGAGCGGCACGTTACTTCCGCTATTTACCAATGACGGCATGAAAGGCGCTCGCTGGTAACTTGGGAAGGATTAACGGTGTTAAGTTCGTTGTGGACGTGCGTGCGGCTAAGTTAAAGAGGCGCTATATGAGGATTAAATTAATTTTTTCTGTTGGTAACTACTTTCGAAAGTAGGCCACCGTTTGAACACACCTAGAAAAACTCCAGAAATTGCAGGACCTGATCAAGGTATACCTGAAGCAGTTGAGTATCACCTGAAATACAGGCGGGCTCAGAAGGAATTACACCCTAACTATAGGCGACCAATAACTTCAAAAGTAAGGATCACATTTAAGAAATTTAAAAAGGAATCTTAAACCACAATTACCTTTTAACATTTCAATGGAAACATCACTCGATTCGGTTCAGTTGTTTTGAAGAAATAAGCGATTATGTAACACACATGTCAATGGACAATTCCTTCCACGTTTTGTCACAAGTATGAAGATTTGGCCTTGTTGTAGTGTGTGTAACTAACGCTGATTACTCGTTGTTGTATCTTTTAAAGCTGTCTTCTTTTCATTCCCCAAAAGCTCCGGGCCTTTGTGTAATATATTGTGAGTTTGTTTCGTTCTTTATAGTAGTAAAATATTACCGTGACAATTATAACAAAAATCAACAAGAAAAAAAACAAAACAGGGAAATAACACGAATGATCATCTTTATTAGACAAAAACAACACCATAGAATGAATTGGGAAGTTTGATCAATACAATTAACAGGTGGATATAAATTAAACTGAAACAATAAGATTATTAACACTAGTTTTTATTCAATATACATATTTATTTCCACTAATATGGTGGATTCTACATTTAAATAATAACGGCATGATTTGATAATTCCCGTGTGTTTTAATCTATGCTCGTGTTATATGAAGTACTTGCACGAGGACAAGATGGTTGGTAACATTTGTCTCCCATACAAAAGGGTGTTTGTGGTTTTCCAGGATATGCCGAAACTGGTTCATAACATTTACTCTGGTCAGGCAGAATTTAGACTAAGATTCCACAGAAATCTTATGAAGGAAGACAATCTTGAACCATGTTTTAAGATGTTACCGTGGAACAGGTACAAGTCAAAATTTGAACAAGAGTTGCGGAAGGCGGAGAACCGTCCAAATTTACAGTAACATTGCAGGGACATCAGACGGAGAGTCTTCGTCTACAAGTCGAAAGAGCTAGAAATGAAGAGTGATAGAAGCAGAACATAGGAATTAGACAATTTGCAGATTTTTTTTTTTTTTTTGTTTTTTTTTCTTTTGTGCGGTATGGGTTTGTAACAATGTATCCACATATCAAGCTTTAACAGAGTCACTTGCTTAGACCTGAAATTTCACCATTATAGAATTGCAAATGACGCCATTCTCTAAAGCAGGCAGACTACCAACGCAGAAGAAATTCTGTCAAGGGCTCAACACAAGGCCTGAAAGGTTTTTAACTGAACTTATAGTTGGGGACGATGCGACGTTCAAGATGAATGGACATGTCAGCATATACAATGTGAGGCACTACCCAGGGACCATTGCAACCACCCAAGAGACTTGGAGACTTTAAAGAAATAAAAATGAACAGGAAAAAGAAAAATGAAAGAAGAAAAAGAAGTTGAGTATTGATTTTTATCCCTATCCTGTCTGGTATCACTTATACAAAACTTGGAAGGAAGTGTCCATTGAAATGTGTTACATAATCGACTATTTTTCACACTACTGAACCGAATCGAGTGCTGTTTGCATTAAAATTTGAAAAACATTGTGATTAAGATTCTTTTAAATTCTATCAAATTATTGATACTTACTTTTAAAGTATGGTCAACAATCGTTAGGGTGTAATTCTTTCTGAGACCACCTGTGGTGGGGAGCATGGCAGGACAGGGGGTCCTCTGGCCTAGAGGTCTTTTGCTAGTGGAAGAAAAGATATGTTTCTTGGGAGTCAACTTCAAAGTCTAAATCAAGCCCTGTTTTACCTGCTCACGTCTATTTTTTTTCATTCCACCTCAAAAACCATTTCCAAATGAGAAAATCTGCATCAAAACTGGGAATTTTCCCATCTGACAAGTGCAACTGCTATCGCCTATGTTGTTATGAAAATTTGATCTAGAATGATTCACCTCAGTCTCCAGGAACCAAATAAGGTTATGCCAAAATTTTCAGTTATACTGTACCCGATTCACACTTTAAAACCATTCAAACACCCACTTCCACCCTCATGATCCTCTCTTCCCCATATCACCACTCACTGGTTAGAACCAGTTGTTTGTATGGGGGGGGGGGGGGCACATCGAATTTCACAGTACATGAATTTTCCCATTTGAATCATGAAATACTTATCTTGGAGTATACTGATTTCCCATTAGCCTAATTGCAATGCGGTTCTCACAAGTTCCTACCTAGTAATGCGCAAGGATTAAGGTATCTTTCTACGGCTTGGGTAGGATCAAAGATGTGTGGGTGGTGTGTCTGATTAGGATACCTGCAGTTAAGTTCAGTTCAAGGGGCACCGTTTAAGGGGGAGGGAGGGATGTTGTAAATCCAATGTGCAGGGATGAAGTCTGGCTGCTTGCATCAAAATAACAATCGGTCAAATGAGAAGGAGAAGAACTTAACGCTTGGAATTTTTTTTTTGAGAGAGAGTGGGAAATAATATCTCGGTGGTTGTTCGTACCACGGACACATGCGGCAGCCGCAGTGCATGTGTATATGAAGGACTGGAGGATTGAGCCTAATGGTGTGTGTGTTAGTTTTTCCTGTCTATAGCTCTATGGTTTTTCTAGATTTATGCAAACATTTTGTGGTATTAGACGGTCAGATTTCATGGGAATATTTTATACAGGCAATTTAGGTCAGAATAAGCCGAAATAATCAGGTGATTATAATTGCAATTTATTGATTACAATTGTTTGTAGTTGGCCTATATTGTTAAATATGCTTTCATTTTTTGTTGTTTTAGTGTGGCCGAATGGTCTAAGGCACTGTGATACTCCTGAACATTTAAAATGGATTTTGTGAGTTTGAATTCTGGCTCTGAGCTGATAATTGATTTTTATACTCAATTATTTTTGGTGTTTTTATGTTGGATGTACAAAGCTGTTTTGCTTGTGTTTTTGCTTGTGTTTTTTTTTCTAGTAACGCTTTGCTTTGTTCAGTCATTACGTCCTTGATTAGTATTTTATGATTTGGGGAGACTTTTCAAACAATTCGATTTTGTTATGTTTGTTAGACTTTGGGGGTCACACATTTTGTTTGGTTAGGGGTGTGTGGCCAGATGCTCTAAATTGTGTGTTTTTTTCATGCATTTTCTCAAATTTTCTTAAAACATCCAAATTTCTAAAATTTAGGTGCTCTTACCAACTTAAACTTTTTCCCCTTAAAAATTGTGGTTGGTTGGGTTGTGGCAAACAAGCCATTTTTTAGGCTTTACCTTCAACTATTTGATGAAGAGCTCTATTTTTACAATTTCATGTATTTTTACTAAACTATTGGGACTTATTTCTTGAGATAGCAACCGTCAACCCATCAGGTTTCTAACTAACCTAACTATAGCAAGCAATCTGTCCTACCATAAATTAATTTGGATTTTGTGAAAATGAAATGACTGACTACCAAGTGTCAACATTTCTTGATACTGTTGATAATTTGTTCTTATGAGTATCAATTTTAAACCTATAGTTTTGTTAGAGCAGGAGAGGGATGAATAGGCCTATAGAAAAAGTAGGCCTGGACAATCTGATTTTGTTATGTTAGTGACTTGAAACTGGTTTTGGTTTTCAGACTCAAGTAATCATACCAACATAATAGTTACTAAGGTAACGGATACATTGTTATCTGTGTATTTTGGCTGTACTCTTGTTACATAAGCTTACATACATGCCGATTTTATTGATATTTCCGTAACCTGACCAGGTTTAACAACCTTCTAACTACTATGAATTCAACAACCTTTACAGCTTTATTCTGTTTAGGTTGTTGAATTCATAGTGGTCAGGTGAAAAACCCAGTCAGGTTACAGAAACACCCCTCTTTTATGCCTTATTACATGTATGTAGGTCTCTCAGAGCAAACTGCATTATAATACCCAAATGTTTCACTTTCTGTACTAAGAATATGATAAAAGAAGTTAGTATTTGATCTGTGCTTCATCTCTTTTCAATATGGGAAACAATGAGTGTGTTAAACTTTGGTTTGACCATTCTTTGATTCCTACAGACAATAGAGACAAAACATCAAACAAAGTTAGTATTGACTCAATTGCAAGTTCCAATGCTCATGAAAGGAAAAGACATGATGCTTTCACTCTGAGCTACTCAGTACTCCAGCTACAATTTCTGAGTAAAGAATGATATCTATATACTTAAATCTGATGGCTTGAAAGAAATATTACTTTCAGTTTCAGTAAAAAGTAGAGCTTGTCCTGTGACCGGTGCGTCAACTTTTAGACTTACATGTATTGAACATATTTGATAATTGAAATTTTAACTACTTAGTTCTCCAAGTAGACAAGGATGAACATTATTGTAAATTGTATAATTATACCGTTCTGATGCTATCCGCTAGGAAAGCAATGGACACCTTTCGGACCTAACACCTATATCTATCGCTCCTCTACCAACCCAGACTTGATAGCTCAGTTGGTTAGAGCACCGTGCTAGTAATACGGAGGTCGCCGGTTCGAATCCGGCCAAGTGCACATGGGTTCTTTTTTTTTTCAACACTTGTGTGCACTGGCTATCTCCAGGGAGATTAATAAATATTCATATTTGATAATTGCCCCTGTACGCAAAATAATGGGTTGGTACATTTACTGCACCCACTTTGCCTGCTCCCAGTTGAATTCAGTAGCCTTTACCGAATAAAGTGCATGTAATACTGTGCTTTATTCCATAAAGGCTGCTGAATTCGACTGGGAGCAGACAAAGTGGGTGCAGTAAATGTACCAACCCCAAAATAATTTCAGTTAATTGGCAAGAAATTGTTACAAATGGACAAGTCTTATGGAAATAACTTTTCGCAAATTTATTCAGTCTTCCACATGAGACGCTTTTGAAGAAATTATTTTTGAAGTTAATAACTGCGCAACAGCTTCTTTGAGGTTATTTTTTTAAAATTAAACCTATGCATTTTGGTCTTAGGAATTTTTCTGTTGGGTGCCGCCATGACAGAAACCTAAAGGGCTAGCAGAATGCATAGCCTTGATTTAAAACACCCTGAAAACAAATCTCTTGTAAATTCAATCCTTATTCATTTGTAAATCCTTTATTTCAGTGCGAGATCAATTTTGCTCTAAAATTGTTTAAAATGTCAGCTTTCAGTACATTTTTCACTTCTTGTAAATAATCGACCATTTCGTTTATTAAAGTTCAATCCAAATAATTAAAATTCTTGATACCAAATGATCATGATATCATGACTGCAAGCACACACACATTCTCTCTCCTCTCTCTCGCACAAACACATGCACGCACACACACACACACACACACACACACACACACACACACACACACACAAAACAAACAATATGTAACATACGTCTGCACAAGGGTAAATATTTGTTTGACATGTAGAGGTTATTAATGTATTTAAATGTATAATGCATTTTCATCCCTCTTCGAGGAATTTTGACCAATTTAAGCCTAAATTTGGGCAAGATTCGGGGATTTCCGCACGCTACGAGCACATTTCATATTTTGAGCAAATCACCAGGGCAACTTACAAATTTTTGCCCCCTCTGGTAGGACGACTTGGGAATTTTTCCCCCTTTGGATCAACTGCCTCAGTACGCCACTGCCCCAAATAATAGGTAAATAACAGATCCAGTTATTCATTTCTTTATGTCAATTTTTCAGGTGACAGTTGTGTGTTTATCTATGGCGAGTTTATCCATCCTATTTACTGAATATGTATCAGTACCCAAAGTAAGCGATTGAGTCTTAAATATTTTTGCACATTCTTGGCACTTAGATTTCACGATTCTTGGAAAGCTAACAATTTAAAACTTGCATCATGCTAATTTATTTTAACTCTCAGATCACCATATATTATTTTAGTTATTTTCAGGTCAAAATGCTCAAATTTGCCAAATTGCTGTGAAATTTGGGAGAACAAATTATTACTTTTTATGAAGCCTTATTAGTATTATCTCACCCTCGCGCTTTATTAGTATTATCTCGCCCATCACATCTCGCTTTCGGATCTTGCCCTTCAATCTCGGATCTCACCCTTGGTTCTCACATGTTGATGGGCGGGGGCGAGGTATGAGATCTGAGGGCGAGATACGAGCGCGATGATCTGAGATGATAGGGTGAGATACAAGACTCGAGATTACAAGACTCGAGATACATGATGCGAGTGTGAGATGTGAGGTACTGTATGAGGACAATTAAGATGTGAGCATGAGATACGAGATCTGAGGTTGAGGGGTGAGATTCGGGGCGTAGATACGAATCTGAAGGGGTGAGATGTGAGATCGCGAGGAGATCTGAGATGATACCAATACGGCTTCATACTTATAACTCTTTTCACTTAAATGTCAGGAGGAGATTTTTTTGAGGATAAGAATTGTCTCTCAAATGGCACTTGATCAGTTGTAGATCACCTTCCGAAGGTGTATTTCGAAGGTATATTGGACAACAAATACAAAAAACCTTCAACTTTTTTGAATTGCCTGCTATCGTAATCATCTCTATAGAACACCATGCTTTGATTTTCTGTTGTGGCACGAAAAAAAGGTATTATATAAATAATAAATTACAGCATATTAGGCTTATCACTTCAAGGGTGATCTACTACTTGGTAAGCCTTTCCAAATATGCAAAAAACCAGGGTCAAAAAAATTGGGGCGCTTCTCTCTGGAATATCCTTTGAAGCTCTGCTAATCTTTACCAATAAGTCACTCTGCAAACCAACCTTGGTTGTTTGGAGTCTTGCTACAATTTTCAATTCTATAGACGCAGGTTAACCAGCAATTTTGTAAATGTTCAACTATGTTAGGGCCTGGTATTTGGAAATAGGTCTTGCCTGACTGTTACCCACTGGGCAATTGGTATCTGTTAAGTTTTATATACTATGGGCCATAACGGATTGGCAGGCATGGATGGCATGCAACAAAAGAACTGACGTAGGATGTTAACTGGTCTCTATTGGAAAGTACTCTTACACCAGTGGTGTACGCAGAGGGGTGGCAGCTTCCCCCCCCCCCATGGGAATCTTGCCCTCCTCGCCCCCATTGCCCCCTGAAAAGAGTGAATTTCTGCCACACGTGCCAATTTATGGTGAAAACAACATAGGCCTATAGTATACAACAAATTTAATATATGCTGCCCCCCCCACCCTCAGAATACATGTGCCTGCCCCCCCCCTTTCCCCCTGGCTCCCAATGGCCCTCCCCCCCCCCCCCCGGCCCCCCAGAAAAAAAGGCTGGTTACGCCACTGGTCTTGCAATAATTGTTGCTAGCGCAATATGAAAACGCATGAGAAAAGTACATACAATGAAAGTAGCTTTCAGATATTCTGATGCACTAGGCCTATACATTAAGACCTACTTACCCTGAACCTCACACGCAATTGCACTCTCACTGGTATTTGTCATCTTTTGACATGGCTGGTCCAGCCATTGCCCATGATATAGATTTTTTTTAAAATCAACCAGGGCCAGAGAATACAGTATGCAATCCCATAATATGAACTGTTTTGGAAATTAACACCCATGATGTGTGGTCATGTAACCCCTGCAAGTATCATTCATTATTCGCTGCACACAAAACCTTCATTTTCTTCATGTACAATTTTTGTGTCGTCTGCAAGAATGCAGAAGGCAAACATATGGATTACTCTGTTCATATGTCTGTGGTACTGGTGTGTCCTTGTTTTGGTCAAATGTTAACCCTTAAAATATGCATGCCACTATGTGGTTCCGTAGGCTATGATATGATGGACCTTGGTGGAAAGGAGGGGGTGGGTGGGGGCTGACATGTTTGGTGACCTCATGTGCCTTTGTGACTCATGTGAACTTTGGCTGGTCAAAATGTGAACCCTTAATGTATTGCACAGTGCCGTGTTGAGTTCCATACGGTCCTTACACTGGATGTGGGCTTGGTGGAGGAGGGGCAAGGGTGGGGTGACATTTCTGGACCTCATGTTACCTTCTTACCTCATGTGAACCCTTTGGCCCCATTCACAACTGCGACGCAGACGACACTACTCACGGCGCGGTCTTTAATTAAGCAACCAATGAACGCCAATGGGCACGATCACATAGCTGTTCGGCCTCAACATTTGTGTTGGAACCCACATCTGAGTTATACTTCAAGAAAAACAAGTTCACATCCATTCATGTGTGTGTCTGCCGCAAAGGTTGAGACTCTGAATCCCGAGCACTAGTACTTCTTTTCAGTGATTTTATGATTCATTGGCTAAGCTTTTGAAATTGTCACTGTACGTGTAATGTAACAGCCAACTAGCCATTTCAAACATCCATTGTTCTGCAATTTTTAAAAAAAAACAAACCCCTTTACAAATAATTTTCTCTTTCCATTTCCTGGTCACATTTATATATGGATTCACTTCATTCAGAATGCATGCCTAATATTGATATCATATCTCAGTGTAGGTTATTTCCCAGAGGAGAATTCAACTAACTCCCATAATGCATTGCAGTTTGAAGGCGCACCATAAGAGCTCAATGTCATATTGCTTGCATATACCTTACAAAATAAAAAATTTAAATGTCACTTTTTTTTGTGCCGTTGGGCGAATCAATTGCACCATAGGGATTGCTTTTGGTACTGTGTCCTGTCTATCTGCGAAAAATGTTGACCCCAATGTTTACCCTTAACATAATTGCCCATTGTTTCCTCATGTGGCATATTTTTATGAAGCTTGGATACAGTGGTCCTTAGGTATTGACCCACGTGTTTGCGACCTCATGTGACCTTGGTGAACCTCATGTGACCTTTGTTCCCATTTCCCAAAACTTGACGGCAGGATGACAACCTCTTTCGGTGATGGTATTTTTTTAAACTACCAAAGAAATATTTATCAGCTTAATGAAAAGCTTTACATAAGGGCAAAAAAGGGGGCTTTAATTTTTAAGGGATACCTGATATGAGAAATCGTGGTGGGTTGGCAAAACCTTTAAATTAGTCCAAACAGCGTATGTCCTAGGTCAGTGGTTTTTGAGAATGGGTTATGTATAACCTATCCAGAACCTACCGGAGCTGAAAAAGTTACGCATTTATCTCATTTTTAATTGACTTAACATGGTTAATACGTAATATGGCATAGTGCGTTGTAGTCAAGTTCAATAACCTGCACTGCAATATGGGGTTTTGTTTCACAATCCTTCTCCCAGTACTTTCAACAAATGGACGCTTCCCAATATTTCTCAATTTGATCTGTGTCAAAGGGCCTCTTTATCTTTGGCTTGGCCCAGCCGCCTATAAATCTAATATTATCTCTTCCCTGGATATTGAGTTTTGAATATGAGTCCATGTAGGTGTATGTTATTGTACAGTGCATTACGGGTGATTCAGAGATTTATTGAAATATAATTATTTTTGTGTAGTAATTAAAATAGTAATCTAGAACTAAGATAGTCATCTAAATGCTTATTTCCAAGTTAGAGATGAATCGGATTTTCCATTTTCATGGCGAACCGTGTGTGCACAGTATGACAGTTGCCATAGGATACCTGTTTATAATAAAATTTCCGGATCCAGAATTTTATAACCAAGCTGTGATTTTTCTATATGAAGAGGCTCTATTAGCTTAGTTTTCCACACATGATTAGTAATGGACAATCATGGTTACATCAAAAAACTGATTTGTTTGAAAAATGAGTGCGTGCGCCCTCATCGGGAATCTCTGAGTCCGCCTTTAAGCAAGTTATATAACAAAGATTGGTGTGTTACTTTGTTTTGTTAGGGAACCAATCTAAGGACAGAGGTTACTTGGATGGACAATTTTTTTGGAGGTCAATCCTTTCCACCCATGCTTCCAATCTCCGTATCTCTGATTGTACTTTTCTTTAAAATTACTAATCTGGACTGAACTCAAGCATAGAGACCACTTGATTAAGTCCCCCGCTGTTTTTGATTATGTAATTAGTAGATTGTTTTTAGGGTGGGCTTATCCGGAGCTGGTCATTAATGGGAATTTTGCAAACCAAAAATTGCATGTCCGTGTACTCGTACAATCTGTACATTAGTGTAGTTTGTGCATAATCATGCTCTCGTAGTTTGTGTTTTATTAACACAATGCAGTGCTATTGAAAAATCAATATTAACACATACACTTCATATATCTCAAAATTGAATCGTAGGAGTACATTTGCTTTGGCATGTTAGTAAACAAACACATGTCATTTTCTGTATAGTGGCATGATAGTAAATATAATGGACAATGAGGCCAGCGAGATGTTGGCTGTAAATTCCAGATGCGGATTTATACAGTATTATTATGCTATGTTACTGTTCTATTACACATAAAGGTTTATTCACCATAATAAAAAAATCTGAATCATCTCTAACTTTGGACATTCAGCATTTAATTGACTATTAG
>JAMKCH010015570.1:0-26284 GCA_023653785.1 Ophioderma brevispina
ACTCAAGACTGGAGGCCAATTCTCTTCTTAATATGGATTAAAGATTATTTCAATGCTTTGCTGATCAGGTTGACTAGGTTCTGCATCCTATCATAGCGGTGAGCAGACGTGTTGTGTGAGTGGCGTGACATTGCTGACAAGTCGGGCTATGCGTACCTGGCGACTTCATCTCTGACGGGATTGAGTGGTGATCCCTTGTTAGATCGATCAGCTAAAGGCTTTTGATCTAGTCAATCACAATTATTTGTTTTTAGTTTTGATCAAATTGGTTTCCCGATTATTTTATTAAATGGATTAGATTGTTCTATTCTAGCGCGATGAGCTGTCTGAAAATTAACGGGTTTCTTGCGTATTACTTTCCAATTCTAAGGGGTATAAGGCAGGGTTGCCCCCTGATTGTGCCCTTTAGATGTTCTTTCGGCCGATCCTCTAAGTAATGCCAATTTTAATCATCACCTTATTTGCTATTGATGTTAATATACGGAGGCCTTTTTTCAACATCTTACGACTCGTCAGCTTTGTCAGTGCACATTATCGTGAATATATTTTTTGTTTTTTTGATGTTAAATAGGCTTCTGGTTCTAAAGTCAATCTGGACAAATGAAGTCTGCTCATGGTAAGCCAAGACGATCCCCCGACCAATTTGCCTTGTGGGGTCACTTCAGGTCAACGGTGGTATTGGGTTGTTTTCTATTGCCTGGCAGCGTGATGCACACTGTGAGCGAATAACCTGGTCTGCAATGTCTACCATTTTGAAGACCATGAATGGCTCCTTTCTTTGAAGGTAAAGTCTGTATTTTATACTTTGTTTTTTCCCGCGTCGTTTTTATGTTTTGAATGTGATATTTGCCAAAATGGGTAGTTCCTAAATTGAATGCCATTTAGATTCATTTGGGTGCAAAAGCGAGATTAAGTATGAATTCTTTATAATCCGTTGAAAATGGGTGCATGGACCTGCTCGTATCATAGAATGAAATATGCCTTGAGATCAAGTTCATCCGGAAATTATTCGACTTCGAGCGGCCCTCTTAATCCTTAACAAAGACCCTCATGTGTTTAATAATCTCAGTATATAAAGGGTTGAATCTCGGTCTGAGTGCTTTTTTCGTATTGTGTTTTCTTAACTTCCAATTTTTCTAAATGCCTTTTTTTATGGTGAAATGTGAGTGCATGGTCAAGGTGACTATGGGGGTTGGTTCACCCCGTACGTGGCGTGGATTGCTCCACCAGCCTCTCTTTCAGAATCCCTTTATGTCATGATCGTACAGCCCTCTTTGCTACCCTGATTTTGTTAAATATGATATTTTGAGAATTGAAGGATGTGATTCATAATCTGTTCCTGGGTTTTTACCCGCACAAACTGTGTAACATTTTGGTAATATGGTTTCTGTTAAACGTGAAAGAATGTTGAAATCTATAGAAATAATATTGATTGTATTCCTATTGAATGGAAAAGATTATTAACCTTCATGCCTAGCAATTTTGGGTGAAAGGAGCCCCTAGTTTGTATTTTAGGGTTTATCGGAAGATGACCCGTCCAACTTTCTTGTACAAATACTCAAATTTTTTACTCGTATTATTGCGCAGTATTGCACGCCAGTAGATAGTTTCCACGGGGAAAATACTGTAGTGAATATTTCGGGGTTCCAATATCAAAATCCCCTATAAGGTGGCCTATGGAGGCCTTAAGCAGAATTATATGTCTGATATTGAGTTTTTTATTACTCATAACTGCCTCCTTACATAAGTGGCTCCATTATTTTAAGTTGATTGAAAACCGGCATTGTACTTTTTGAAGACTGAAATTGACTTCCGCAGCCATATAGGTTTTGGTTTGTAATTTTGCTCTTATTGGTGTTGATTTGTGTATATAATCTTGTGCAAAGATATCACTCTGGACGTCTTTAACAAATATGTCCAATTCTCAATTATTCCATGAGAAGTGAGACCAAACTGGTTACAAAAGCATATTAGACACATTTTTTTGAAGACGACCTCAATTTTTTCAAAAATTTGGGAGATTTTTACACGTTTCCATTGGTAACTGGCTATAAACTATACTGTGAATGGGTTAAGCTCGAAAATTCTATGTGTCCAAACGAAGGCCTTTGTAACTAGAAGAATTAATATCGGGGATCCCGATAATAATACAACGGCTGCTGGACCAGCCTTCCAATGTTAAATACCGGGAAATAGCACCATATACGTGTTTACGCTCCTTCATAGTTTGTTTTAAATAGTTCAGGCAAGCCAGGAGTTAGAGGGTTTTTCCTCGAGGTGGCAACTATTTCATCATTGACGGAACTAAACGTAGCATTTCCAGCTCTGGCCGTTAAGTCCAATCTGCATGGATCCCAATTCTAATTTACAAATCGCTTATTTTGTGATAAATAACGCATTTTTTAGCATTCTCGTTAGCATGTATACTTTTCTATACAATTACCAAGCGAACTGTGCCAAAAACTCAAATTTTTGAAAATTGGGGGCGCGCTTCACAAAAATGGTGCTAATATTGCTTAATTTCGTTTCTGGGCTTAATCGTTTTTCCTTATGTCTCCAGACGATTGTGCAACCGGGTCAAAGGGTCAATCTTAGGAAATTTTTTAAAGCTTAATTTGGAAAAGCGTCTGGCAATTGAGTATTGGCAATTTTCGGGGTCTGATTCGTTGACCAATTTTTTGGAAAGTTTTGGTCTTCCGGAGGCCCCTCGTCCCCCAACTTTACGGTTCAAATTGCTTTTGATGAATGTAGATAAGTAGGGTGTAATGTCTTATGTAACATTTGTAAGAATGTTCATGTGCTTATTGGCGTAGTGGAAAGTTTACTTGGTGCTAATTTTTATATGTTCCATTGCTCTGATTGTTATTCCAATAATATAATTGCATAAATTTGGCCAGCCCTGTGGAGTTATCTGTTCGTATTAAATTGACACCACAAATTTAGATAGCGACCACCCCCTCGCATTGCCCTTCGAACCGAGGGGGAACTTCCCCACGTGCACCCTGGGGCGTAGAGTGATGCACGAAGGCAAGCTTATCAACCGGATAATAGAGAGAGAGGCAACTGGCGGGAGAGTCATTCAGGCAATGCACTGCGTATATAAATGATGCTGGATATGATCATCCATGACGTTTATCGCGGCAGTGGAAGAGAAATTAGACCAAGACATATTGCAGCAATTGTGAAAACAACCTCGGGGGGAGGGGGGGGGGGGGGGGGGGGGGGGGGGGGGGGGGGGGGGGGGGGGGGGGGGGGGGGGGGGGGGGGGGGGGGGGGGGGGGGGGGGGGGGGGAGAAAAAAAACATTGTCCAATACACCCTTCAGGACAATAATTAGTCCTGAACATTGGTCGAGGCGGAAATTGGGATTCGCGGACAGATGTGAATGTTCCGTATGGGGCAAAAAACATCGTCAGCGTATCATTCTTTGGGCGTACCTTTATTACGTCAGCGACTGAACATATATCAGCGCTGCTGAATTTTGTGCAACCGGTGATCTCCTCTCATAAGGAAAAAATACCAAGACTATCCGGAGATAGAGTGCGGGATTGTTCATTGTAGGGTCGAACTACCGGAAAAGATCAAATCGCTACCCTACGCTACCCGCATTGAAGGAGCTAACCTTCAATTAACACAACGGAACAATTTACGTCTGCAACTTGTGCCTTAATGGGGACTCTAATGAGAGCATGCCCCACTAGGACTGACTGTACTCCTGTGGACAACTGGACATTTGGTCGCGATTGTCCCTGATAAGCCTGCGGAGCAGAACGAGGACGACACTGAGTCTAAAAATATGGCAATGAATCGATAATGAGACCTGAACAATCGTACAAGAGGACAACTGTCGCTGCTGACAGAAATGGAAATGAGAGTGAGGCTTCGGGAGAACTCTCATTGACGAAGATTGTAAGCAGTATCTAGATCTGGCTAAGATATGTTATGCACTTAATTTAGGAGAGGATAACTCAACTGTTTAGACTAATACAACCCTAGGACACTGTGATATGTGGCCAAAATTGATACCGGGGCTAAAGGCCTGATTTTCGCCAAATTCAAAAATGGCTGCCAAATCAATTAAATAGCCTATTAGAATTCTCAAGGTTGCTTAGAACAAATGAAATAAATGTGTTTTGGTTAAGAAAATGGTATGTTTAAGATAAACGCAGCACACAGACTATTAAAAATGGTATTTTAAAATTGTGTAACATTTTTCAAATCCAAGATGGCGGCCAATATGGCTGCCAAACATTTGAAATCTACAAAATGGCATTATATTGACTCGTATTTGCCCTAAATCAAGGCCCCATGTCCGTGTGTAATAAATTAATTAATACCATCTCAATGGCCACATAAGTTATATCTGACATTTAATAGTAAACGCATAGAAATTTGCCATTATACCGCTAGCATCTAAATTACCGTCCAATAAATACTAAGTCCATATAGCCATTTATACGGTTGGGGTTATTCATAGGAACAACATGGGATATATGGCAAATTTGATATCCTGTACAATTCCTGATTTTCACCAATTTCAACATCATTTAAAAGCCTATAATAATTCTTATTAAGGTCTCCTTTGAATAAAAACAATGAATTTTGGTGCAATACAATTGATTTTCAGATAAAGCACATTGACATTACAAAATTGCCCCCCCGCAATGTGTTGGGTTGTATTCACCAAATATCAAATCTATTGTGTCAAACAAGTGACTAGCTCAATGACCACATAACATTTCATATTTATAATAATGCTTCAATTCAAATGGCGTCTGATAGGAGTACGGAAAGTTGAAAAACATAGAAATTGGCATTACACCTCTATCATCTATTACTTAAATATATATTTCATAACCGTTTGGGGTTATCCTTTTATGTGCATACATTACGTGACTTAAACCAAGCCCTCTTCTAATTATATAAGGCCTCAACTAATAACATCTTGAGTTGTTCCAGGGTACTATGATCCCAAGGAACAGGCAGGAAGTGTGCCACAAAATCTATCATGGGTTAAAGCCTGATTTTTTGTCAATTCAGTGGTTTCCTGACTGGGTACCGGTTTATGCAGGCATTTCATATTATACCGAGTGCAGGATCCCAGGCAAGTTGTTCATACGTAACTGAATCCAGTATATCATTTCGTGTTCATTCAGGGTTTTCACAATGCACCTGCCCTTGCATTTGCAATACTTGCAACACTTGATCATATAGCATTCTGCAAGGACACACACATTCTTGCGAGCACATTTGCCACATGTGTAGGATCTGGCAGGCAATTTGTTTGTTTTTGAGATCATAATCCCAAGGACTAGCAACTAGAGCTAACTAGGGAATCCATAATTACAAATGCGTCTTAAATAGGGCTTGACTCCACATTACTGTTGGAGTAGCCGCGCAGGATATGTTTTTCCTAACATTTATCGAGTCCACGCTCTCAAATGCACCTTGAAGTCCATTCCTTATAAAATTCAGCAAAACGCAGGTCGACAAATGTCCTTCAGGTCTGTAGAGAGTTTTGTGCTGTGGACGTCCATAAAATATTTCAGAGAAGATTGTTTTAGCTTGTGGAACAGCGTGTCAGGGCTGTCAAGTTTGCATCACTGCCCACGCATCTATGGAGTGCTGGAGACCCCCCCCCGCTTTCTAAGTAATCTCCTATCGGCTTGAAGGCCGTCTAGTGATAATATGAGCTTTACACTCCTCCCACGTCACTGTATAATCTTGTGGATTGTAGTTTTTGAACTTGTACTTAAAATGTCCTTGCATATGGGAATAATTATCATCCTGTCATGTCATCAGCTTTCTCCACCTTGCAGTTAAGCGAAGGGAGTGGAAAAGTACACCGGTGATACCTCCATCCCTGTTGCTATATTCCAAGTTATAGAAGTTTGTTGCCTTGTAATGGGACGTGGAGCCCACTCAATCATAGCTCTCATGATTATTGGGTATAGATGCCAATGGAAAACTGTTGAGGAGCTACCCCAGCACAAGATCACCACTTCTGCATTCTTCTTGGTTAACGATAATGTTTACTTGAGCTTGTTAGGTGGTAACCCTAATCGATAATGAGGACCAGAAACCTCCCCACAAACCCATAGACATTCCATGACATTTTCTTATATCTATGGTCACCAAAGCTTGGCACAATTGCGGTGAGATCCTTTTCATTGAAGAGGAGAAAGAGTAGATAAAAGACAACGGTGAGAGGAATAAGGTACAGAAGAAGATGAGGGAAAGAGATACGAAAAGAAGGAGTATAGAAGGTGTGATAGAAAAGCAGATGGGAAAAGAGCAAGAATAGAAACCAAGGGGGGGTATATGAAGCTAAGTACCCAAAGGGCGGTGGAATAATTGGGGCGGGAGGAAGGAGGGAAGGGATAGACGGGTGATTTATAGAAGGAGTAACACGGAATAGTAACAACAACTGTTTGATACATACAGATAGGACAGCTCAAGAATGAAGAAAGATGAGGAACAAGAAAGCCATCTTCATCAGCAAAACCCCTTCATGCATTCATATGTTGAGTAAGCTCGGAACCAAATTAACCAAAACAAAAACCCTCTATACCTTATTATTGTAGGTCACTGTTAAAGACCTACTTCCATAATTCTATCTCAGGTGACACAAATGTCTTGTGTGTCTCTATACCACAAGCACAGTTCATTGGAAAATCTTGGCCTTCAAAGAGCTCTTGCCTTGGTCGCAAATCAGGATTGAAATCGGTATGACCGACTCTACCGTATCGCATGCACGGGGAGACAAGCTTATACCGACTACAAACTTTCAGCCCTAAACTCTACCTGCAAACAGAAATTCTCTCTGATCAAGAACTTTGACATCGTGTCCCAGGTACAGAAAGTACAATACATGGCCGGAAACTTGCTTGGTCAGTGCCCCAAACCATCAACAAACCTGAAGACGTTTTAATGACCTGAGTTTTGCTGCATTTTATAGCAATGCCCACAAGGTGAACTTTGAGAGAACAGCTGGAATTAACATATAATAAAAACAGTACTACCAACAGCACTGTGGGTCCAATGCCAATTAAGAGATCATCCATCATTTAATGCCGATAGTCTTCTGGTTGAAAAGCAGGACAATTTGCTAGTTCCTGAGATTGATCTCAAAACCCGAAGGCCTGCAAGATCCCTGCAACACGTGTCAACTATTATCGCAAGATTGTGACCTTGATGCCAGGATGGCTATATCAAGTGGTGACCCTAACTACAAATGTACGACAGGTGATTAATGTAAAACCTATACTTAATGGAACATTGCTTGATATACCTGGACTCGGTTATATTATGTGCACTGCCTGATACCTGGATCGTTAATGATACTGTTTGAATACACCCGTACTCAGTTATGTTACCCTGAATTTACAGTGAACACTGAATTTGGCAACAACTATGCCCTTTGCCCGTGATAGAATTTGTGGTTTCCATTCTAGTTTTGTTCCTTGGGATTTCATATTAGCCTAGAAATAAGAGAAGAGGGGCCTGACTAAAACACGTAACTTTACGCACATGAGGATAACCAACTGTCTGAATATATGCCTTAATTTATAGTTAGTTTACGGCAATTTTCTAGATGATAACGGTACTATATATAATTGCTATTTCTATTTTGATTTTCACTTTTCAGTATCCTTATCGAGCGCCATTTTGACTTTTAAGTATTGTTACAAATATTACTGTCAATATAATTTTATGTGGTCATTAAGAATTATTACTCGATTGATACGCGGACATGGCTATGTTATTTGATTCATGGCAAATAAGAGTCAGTATAGTGCCATTTTGTAGATTTTTAAATGTTTTGGCTAATTTTTGGCTGCCATCTTGGATTTGAAAACATGTTTAACAATTTAACATACAATTTTTAATTCTCTCTGTGTTGCTTTTATCTTAGATCCCATTGTAATTGCACCACACAATTATTTTGTTTGTTCTAAGCGACCTTAAGAATCCTAGTATGCTATTTTATTGATTTTTGGCGCCATATTGATGATTTTGGCAAAATCAGGCCTTTCGCCCCGGAAATTTCCTTTTGGGCACATAATCACAAGTTGTCCTGGGTTCAATTAGTCTAAAACCAGTTGAGTTTAATCACTCTCCTATAATTAAGTTGCATACAAATCTTACCCGCTCCTCTACTACATATGAAGACTTGTTGCATCGGTGACACAATTGATAGGGATGAACAAGCCGGCTGAAACAAGCCACGTCCTGATGAACCAGTGATCCCGAGAGTCGCAGATCACAACCTGCTTGTGAGCCCAAGACCGCCAGCGGAAGATATACAATCGCCATTCTGAGAGGCCGCATAAACCACAGCCGATGAAGAGGCGAGATGCCCAGGAGCAATTTGATGTTGAAAGATTGGGCTGCGGCCTCTGAGTCGCCAAGTCTTGCTAAGAAGATGGTAGCCGTCATGATTATTCCCACCAAGGATATTGTGACTGAAATAAATTCAGGTGCATTAGAGAATCCTTGATGATTATTGACTCTCTCATGTGTGTTCGTCATGGCTTCAGGCGTTCCTTTTTCCTCTTCTCATGGCGCTGTCGATTATTTCTGTCAATTGTAACGGCTTGCGGTTTCCGTTCCAAATTAGAAATGTGTTCACTTCTTTAAGCATCGTAATGTTGTTGATGTTATTGCCGTTCCTGAAACATTTTTGGGATGATGAGTTTTTCAAATCTGTTTTCAAACGAAATGGGACGGGTGATAATATATTTTTCAATATTACATGATGGTAGTAGGAGTTAAGGGTTTGCTTTTTTATTCGTCATGGAATTTGATTGCAAAATTTTAGCATAGTGAAGAATTAGAGAAAGGGAGAGCCCTGGAAGCCCACATTTTGAAGTTGATGATGCGTTTAACAAGTGATTAATTTGTATGCACCAATAGTTTCAGGTAACGCTTTGAAATTTCTCTCAGATCTTAACCATGTGGTCGTTTCGGATAGAAGGGATTTTGATAATATGTTATTGTTGGACTTTAATGTGGTGTTTCTGAGAGGAGAGGGATAAATCAAATGCGCTTTATCAGCGCCATCCAGTGCAGTTTTTCGATTTTTTAACCTCAAATGGTCTTCTCGATACTTGGCGTTTTTAGACACGGGACCCCAGTGCGCAATTGAAATTTACGTGGAGAATACATATTCAAGAATAAATTATTCAAGCAGATCGACAAAATTCTTTTAGTTTATTCTGCGAAATTACGCATTTATTGCAATGCTGCTATCATCCCGTTTGGTCTGTAGCGATCATGATATTGTGTTTTAGGTTATATTTCCATGACTGTGGCCGTTGGTGAGGGCCCTGGCAATTTTAATAAACTTTTGCTCGAATGATGAGATTCATTGTTCTTCGATTAAAAAGTGTATTGCAAACTCGAAAAACAATTCTAGTATGATGAAAATATTTTTCAGTGGTATTAAGGATCTTAAAATCTGACTTCAAAAATATATAGATCTAATTTAGAGTAAACGCACGTCCAAGGAAAAACTAATCTAAGAAATTGTTGGGTTAAGAGAATTAAACACTAATATCAAAAAGGCCATCAAGTTCCCTGATTATGATCTATCCCTGGTAAAAACTCTCTGGAAAAGATCTCCAGGAGCCCTTGAAGAATATGAAGGTCAGGGGGCGTCCTATTCGCGCCAAAAATTGCTGACTTACAATTAGGCGAAAGGCCCCCAAAAATATTCCCTTCCAATCTCGAAAAAACCAGGTAATAATGGGGAATATTTTTGCACCGAGCCGAAATTTTGTTAAAAACTTTCGATTTTTATTCTGACCTATATTCATACGACTTTTGTGATTCTGATTCCGCAAGACTTCTTTTTGTTTATGAATATCTCTAGACTACTTCATTTAAAATGATGATGACTCATTGCTTTGTTCAGCGCCGCTGACCCTGTCCGAGTTGGCTGACTCTCTGTCCCTCGATGGACAATTAATAAGAGGCCCGTCTCGTACGGGCTTTACTGTCGAATTCAAAACCAAGCAATCTAAATTCTATTGCTAAACCGTTTTTTTAAGGCGTCTCGCGGCCTCGAGCTCTTGAGGGTGGCCAGTGCTATTCGCAGAGTCCTGGTTCAATGCCGGCAAGTATGCGTAAAGGCATTATTACGCTTATACAAAAAAGGGCGATGAACATTACTCAAGAACTTGAGGCCGCTTTCGCTTCTTCTCAACGTGGATTACAAGATCAGTCTCCAAAGCCTTATCTTTAGGGTCGTGACTAAGGTTCTAGGTGATATTGTTCACCCGATCAAACTTGTTTTGCGTTAAGGTAGGTGATTTTCGGACAGACGGTTTTTAGAGCCCTGAAGATTTAATTAATTATATTTCTAGAAGATTTGGATGTCTATGTTCTCAAATTGATCAGGAAAAAGCTTTTTGATCCGGGTGAAGTCACCGCTACCTATTTAAAGTGTTCTTGAGAAATTTGGTTGTCCCCCATCATATTTCGTTTACTGGATCAAGATTTTTTTAAACGAAGTTACTAATCCTAGCTGTGTTAAGGTTAATGGTTTCTTTTCTTAACAAGTATTTTAATATCTTTCAAGGAATCCAGGCAAGTGCGATTTTTTATGTCTTGACAGCCGAACCATGGTACTTACATGGTAAACACTTCGAATACAATCAAGGGATTTTTTCTGTCGCCGATGCCAAAGCAACAATCTTTCAACATGCGATGACACTAATTTTTTGGTCCAAGATTCTGAGTCAGTTAGACAAGTCTTCCGTTCATTCCAGCGTTATGGAGAGGCCTCTGGGTCACGTGTTAATTATGATAAATCTGAAATTCTGCCTTTAGGTAATTCTGATTCTTTCCAAGGCGAGGATCATATAGCCCGCGATTTGTTAGTTCTGATCATACCAAAGTTTTGGGTTTACATATTGGGACCAATCCTGCTAGATGCGAGCAAGAAAATTGGAGGTCTAGGGGATAAATGTAACAGGTTTTAAATATGTGGAGGCCCAGGGATCTCTCCATTAAGGGTAAAGTTTTAATTGTGAATTCGCTCATAGCTTCCAGAGTTATCTGTTTTAAATGTGTCTCATTTACCAATTTGGGTCATTTCTGAGCTTAAAGGAGCCATTGTCAATTTCATTTGGAGTGGCAATAGGCCCAAAATTAAATATGCAGTTCTAATTAGCCCAATTAGTGCAGGTGGCCTAATTTATCTGGATCGCATGATATAATGGGGCTCTCTTCGTTGGGCAAAATATTAATGAAGCTCTTCGATATTGATCATGCCATTAAGTCGGCAATTGCTAAGCACTAATTGAGTATAACTTATCAAGTAGGGCAGGAATTTTAAGTTGGGGTTGGGATAGCTTTTTTTTCGCGTTAACCCTCGATCATCTGGCTCTTTTACTGTGAATTCTATTCTCAAATCCTGGGTTAATTTGACTAGAATAATTACAGTCATCCATCAACGTCTCGTGAAATTTTGGTGCTCAACCCGCTGTTGATTCATTTATTGCTAAAGGCCCATTCCAATTTTGGTTAGGCAGTGGTGATCATCTAGATAGGGATCTTATTTATGAATTGCACCAGGTTCTTCGCATCCGTCATTGTCGATTTTGGAGTTAATAAACTCCCGCGGGTAGTGAAAGGACAGTTCCACTTTATATGAAAAAATCATTTCTAATCTCCCTCGGTCTTGGAGGAGATTAATAAATTCTCGTGCGCTGGCCGATATGGCTCATGACACACCCGGTTGCTATTATTTTGATAAAGAAGTAACAGCACCAATCAAATTGATATTTCAGGAGCTCAAACTAGCAATTTTAATCACTTTCTTATGGCAAGAGATGCCGTGGTTCCGTCAGGGCTTAAGTACTGGCGGGACCAGTTCGGGGACTGTAATTTGAAAATCCCCTTTACAGTTTGTTTTGGGGACTAAAAGAGCACTATATGGGTCAAGTTGATATTTTTGTTGCTCACAATGCCTTGTATACCAATGACCGGCTGTATCGATTAGGTCATGTTCCTGATGATCAGTGTGAGTTATATTTTATTTTTTGTTTTATTTGTGCGGGCGGTCTTGGAATTGGCGCGCAGGATGCCGACTTCGCGGTTGTTGAAGGGGGCTCTCCGGGGCTTTGGATGGGCTCGCTCCTTGTTGTGAGGAGGGCCGCCTGCGTGCGGGTCCATCTGGGACACAGGTGTGTGCTTTCCGTATACGCGGCCGTGGGGCCAGGCGTCGGCTTGGAGTTACCTGGTCTGGAACTCCCCTGGAGCGCTGTGGTGGCCCTGTCTGCCTGGGAGTTGCCTTGGGCCGCGCTCTCTCTTGTGGGACCCACGTCGGGAGGACGGGGAGTGAAGTGTGTTCACGCGATAACATCTTGAACAGGCTCGCTGGCACGGGGTGGGGTGCTCGCCCACATGCCCTGGGATCGACGGCGCTTGCCCTGTGCTGCTCATGTGCGGAGTGTGCCTGCCCTGTGTGGGAGGGATCGGCCCATGCCGGGAGGCTTGATCCAGCGTTGGATGCCTCCTGCCGGCTTGTCACGGGATGCCTCCGTCCGGCACCGGCGGAGGGCTTGTGCATCCTGGCGGGGGTTGCTCCGCCGGACGTTCGTCGTGGCGTGGCGGGCGTGCAGGAGCGTGGCTGCCGGGTGTCCGGTGTGGAGCACCCTGTGTTTGGACAGATGCCTGCTCCCAGCCGTCTTGGATCCAGAGAGAGTTTCTTAAGCAAAGTCCAACCTCTTGAAACAGTCTCTAAGGAGGTTAAGAGAATCACCTTGTGGAGAGAAAGACTTGCCATCAACCAATTAACATCTATCGGTGTTGGGCCTGGTGGGCATCTCCCGCCTGGGGCTGACTCCTCATGGGCTGAATGGCGATGCCTCAATGGATTGAGAGCCAGAACTGGCCGATCTGGGGTTTCCTTGCGGAAGTGGGGCTGTCTGGAAGCAGATCGTGATGCTGCCTGTGGCTGTGGAACAGCGCCACAGACGGTGGGGCACCTCTTGGTCTGCCCACTGCTGGAGCAGCGGTGCACAGACGGGGACCTTGCGGAGTTCGGTGGGGCAGCCGGACGTTGTTCCCGTCTCTGGCTGGATCGTGTTTGAGAACCACAGTGTTTGGACACGATAGGAAGGAAGTGTGAGTTATGCAAGGGTGAAGTAGAAACACTTTGTCATTTATTTATTGATTGTTCTAAGGTACGCGACCTATTTGTTTTGGTATGGGATTTGTGCCAGACAATTATTGGGGGTGAGGTTAAAGTCGAAAATTTGGCAAAAATCGTTTTGTTAGGCTATTACGTTATATCAAAGAGTATTTGCAGTCTTGTTAATTATGTTTTATCTAATTATAGTAATCGCTTCGCATGGGAGGTGGCCAAAAAGGGTCAAAATGTCCGCTTGCGTTATATATTTCGGAGTATTAATCTGGATAATAATTGTGTGAGGAATGATACTCTCGGCGTTTTCTTTCAGAATTTTGCATTAATCGAGGCCCTTGTGCGCGATTCTAATGATTCTATTTGCTGTTGATTAATATTTGTTTTGCAACCTGCGGCGCACCATAGTTTGTAGATTGTGAATCGGGTGATCGTCTTATGTTATTGAATGGTTTATATGGTATGTTTGTAGGTTGTCAACTTAACACCACAGACTTTCGATTTTGTATCGTGGTTCAATGCTCGGTAACTATTGTATTCTTTAGCTATTTTTTGTGCCTGTATGTAACTTTTATGATCTGCTGCGATTTGTGTGATTGTTGGGTTTACAGGGGCGTAATCCGGTTGTGGTATCCCCTTGAAATTAAAACTAGACAGAGAACTGTCCTTTGAAAAGGACGTGTATATCATGCGGAAATTGATTTCATGTGTTTGAAAATATTGCATTTGAAATATGTACCCAAATCTTTTTTCTCTCCTATAACAGGAATTTGTTAACATACTGTCCTCAATCGTAATATTTTATACTCATCAAGATTCTTAACTAATCTGGAACGATCTGAACACAGTTGAGGTAGTGATCTTGACCCTAAACGACCTCAAATGATCTCGAAAATTTTAGAACATATTTAGAATGTCATAAGGATCATTTCAGTCAAATGTCATCTCATCGAGAATTTTGGATAGTTGGACCTTTGACCTCTTAATGCCTTTGATCCGAAAATATTTTCAGCATATTGAGAATGTCATAAGGAGCATTCTGTCAAATTTCAGCTCAATCGGAGCATTTTGAAAATTTGACCTTTGAGTCCCCCGATCTACCTTTGACCTCGAAAATATATCACCATGTTTAGAATGTCAGTCAAAATTTCAACTTAATCGGATGAGTTTTTTAAAAATTGGACCTTTGCCTCTTGACCTTTGACCTCAAATATTTTCAACATGTTTAGAATGTCATAAGGAATCATTTCAGTAAACATTTCAGCTCCAATTTGACCATTTAAACAATTTGACCTTTGACCCCTGAATGACCTCCATTTACTTGTATGGAATTTATAACATAAATCGGTGTAAGTGCCATCCATGTAGTACCTTGCATATTGCAGATGATTTGTTTAAGTTATTTTAAATGGGCCCGGAAATGCCCCTTAAAGACATTTAATCGTCATTCATAAGTAACTTTTGGAGGGGTTTCAAAGGACACCACACACAGGTCACGGTTCATACTATGTAATCTGTAAAAAAAAAGTAGAATTTAGTGACATCAGGTTATTGACCCTTGTGACCACAAAGAGTTGATCAATTTCATAAGTAATTTTGTAGGGGGTGTCAAAACTTACACAACATGGGTCAAATGATCATACAATGATATTTGTAGGAGAAGTAGCGTTTTGACGTTTTGACAGGAATAAGAAGAACAAGAAGAAGACGACGACGTAGGACAGTCGATGTGTAATGACGTTTTGTTTGTGACCGAGAGCTATCAAACAGAAAATGTGTACCCATTCGCGATATGCGAAACTGATGTGCATGAATGCCAGTGTTAGACAGCAATAATTATGTTCACGCGTTGGTACAACATCTCTTGTGAATTGGGATATGGTCTGCCGATTAGTCATTAATCCTTTGATTGTAAGCAATTTAAAGACGAATCAACAGCTCGAAGGAGTTACAGGGACGATCCGAATAATACGTAGCCCCCCTTAAAAGAAACACAGCAACATCTATTGATAAAGTCAGGTTCCCCATGCCACGGCAACTCCATAAACCAATCCCTCCCGGCTCTAAGAGAAAGCTGCGCAAACAACTACCGCTGGCACAAAAAGTATCTCGGCATGTTTTCGATCAGTATTGTTGCCAAAGTCAGACCAGTTTTGAAAGTTTTTGTGGGAATATATATTTTGTTTGCCTATGTCTTGGCTCTTTCATTAACACCTCGCCTTGTAAAAAAAGCGTGCTAAAATGGCTGAGATAGAGCGGCCCACAAAACACAAACCCCCCAAACCAAAGTTGCAGTTTTTGGATTTTTCAATGGTCACTGTGTGGACAACGCAAATAATACTTATGATTGGATTTAAACACAAAGAATTTTCCGACTGAATGAGCGAGAAAGCTTACGTTCCATATTGATTGCGGTACACGTGTTCGTGGCCCGTACCTGCAATGCCCATTGACAATCCAAAAATCTGCAACTTTGGTTTGGGGGGTTTGGCGTCTTTCGGGCGTTCTATCTCAGCCATTTCTGCGCACTTTTTTACAAGCGAGGTGTTAAAATGAAGAGTCAAGACCTAGGCACAAATGTATATTTCGAAAACTTTCAAATGGCCTGACGTTGCACAATACTGGATCGAAAATGCTCAGATACTTTTTGTGCCAGGTGATATCTATCAATTGTGATTCTTGACAATAGGTTGATTTAATCTTTTTCGCTTCGAAGTTAATTCGAGCTACTGTTGGACATATAATCCTAGCTCGTACGACCCAGGCTACAGTAAATTGAGTTAGGGTAACCATTCAAGCAGGAATACGAACCCCCCCTACCCTATTTTGTACAATTTGCCCCCTACCTCTGATCAGATGACCTGGATCCACTATCTGTGTAACAAGCCATGTGGGGATAAGATGTGGGGGTTGCTTGGACGCACATCGGCGTTCTAGGCTTGAATGCAGGAGAAGTAGGGTTTTCTAGATTTTGGACAAAAAAATTAATATTTCTCTTCACATGACCTTGACCAAATCTGTGTACTGCCATAGGGGCCCCTGGCTATAGTGGTTCTTGACAGAATTTTCGAACCTCCAATCGGACACAAACCGTCGGCACGAGAAGATTGTAAGCAGGACAAACAAAAGAGAGACAGAGAACTAGACAGAGAATTGTCCTTTGAAGGACGTGGATTTGGATAATATGCGGAATGTATTCATGTTGTTTGAAAAATATTGCATTTGAAGCATACATGTACCCAAAACTTTTTACTCGCCATATACCAGGATGTGTAACATACTGTCCCATTTGTAATATTTATACTCATCAATTCTGAACTAGATTCTGGAAAACAGATCTGAACAGGTTGAGGTAGTGATATTGACCCCTTAAACGACCTTTGATCTCGAAAATTTTAAACATAGTAGAATGTCATAAGGATCTTTCAGTCTAATTTCAGCTTAATCGGAAATTTGAAATGTGACCGATTGACCTCTAATGACCTTTTGATCTCGAAAATATTTCAGCATATTTAGAATTCATATGTGCGATCATTTCAGTCAAATTTCAGCTCGATCAGAGCATTTAGAAAATTTACCTTTGACCTGTTAATGACCCTTGACCTAGGAAATATTTTCAACATTGTTTAGACATTGTAATAAGGATCATTTCTGTCAAATGATCAAGTCAATCGGAGCATTTTGAAAATTTGACCTTTGACCCCTTAATGACCTTTGACCTCAAAAAAATTTCAACATGTTTAGATGTAATAAGGTTATTTCAGTCAAAGTTCAGCTCGATAGAGCATTTAGAAAATTTACCTTTGACCTGTTATGGAACTTTGAATAGGAAATATTTTCAACAGTTTAGAATGTCATAAGGATAATTTACTGTCAAATTCAGCTCAATCGGAGATTTTGAAAAATTTGAACTTTGACACCTTAATGACCTTTGGACCTCGGAAAAATATAGATCAAACCATGTTTAAATGTCAGTAACATTCAGCTTAATCGGAGCAGTTTTAAAATTTGACATTGACCTCTTTGGACCTTGACCTCAAAATATTGTAAACATGTTTAGAATCATAAGGATCATTTCAGTAAAATATCAGCTCAATTTGAACCATTTAAAATTGACCTTGACCCCATGAATGACCTCCATTTACTTGGAGGAATTTATAACATACATCGGTGCAAGTAGCATCAATGTAGTACCTTGCATATGAAAGAATGATTTTTAAAGTTTTTTAAACTCGCCGGGAATGCCCCTTAAATGACATTTAATCGTCATTCATTAAGTAACTTTTGGAGGGGTTTCAAATGACGCCACACACATGAGTCACGTGTTCATACTAAGTATACTGTAAAAGGAAGTAGCATTTTAGTGAAATCAGGTTATTGAACCTTGTGGACCCCAAATGACGTTGATCAAATTTTATTAAGTAAATTTTGTAGGGGTGGTCACATACACCACTACATGGTCAGGATTGATCATACAAGAATATCTGTAGGAGAAGTAGAGGTTTGACCGGTTTTGGCAGGAGAAGAAGGAACAAGAAGAAGACGGACGACGACGACGACGACGCAGTCGACTGTGTAATGACGTTTTGTTTGTTGTGACCGAGAGCTATCATAACCGAAATGTGTAACCATTCGCGATATGCGAAACTGATGGGCATGAATGCATTGCTTAGCCAGCCAACTTTATGTTCAAAAGCTTTGGTACACTCATCTCTTGTGAATTGGGATATGGTCGTGCCAGATTAGTCATAATCTTTGAGTGAAGCAATTGAAAGACGACTCACAGCTCGAAGGAGTTACAAGGGAACGATCAGAATGATACTCAACCCCCTAAAAAGAAACACAGTAACATCTATTGATAAAGTAAGGTTCCCATGGTCACGGGCAACTCCATAAAACCCAACCCTCACGGCTCTAGAGAAAATCGCGCAAACAGATCTATATATCAATTGTGTTCTTGACAATAAGTGATTTAATCTTTTCTTACAATGTTAATGCGACTACTGTTGGACATAGAAATCCAAGTCTTACAGACCCAAGGCTACAGAAATTGGGTCAGGGTAACCATTCAAGCGCGAATACGAACCCACCCACACCTATTTGTACAAATGGGCCCTACCTATGCTTAAGATGGCATTGAATCACTATCTGGGTACCAAGCCATTGTGGGGGATAGATTGGGGGGGCTTGTGACGCAATCTTTCTTATGGAGTTTCTAGCTCTTGAATTGCAGTAGAAGTGGGTTTCAGAGTTGGACAAAAAAATTAATATTTCTCTTGACATGACCTTGAACCCACATCATGTGTACATGCCATAGGGACCCTGGTCTAGTGGTTCTTATGACAAATTTTCGCTCAGGACAAACCGTTCGGCACTAGGAAGCATTTAAGCAAGGTACAAACAAAGAGAGACGAAGAAGAAGAAGAAGAAGAAGAAGAGGGAAACCTGGAACCGACAAATATCAATGGCGGCTGCTCCGATGATATAACTAGAATATAAGCGTGGTCAAAGGACACGAAACCAGCCGCGGATAGCTTCAAACCCAAGCCTAAAAATAACCCCAGCTTCGAAACCTAGCCCCAGTTTCGAAACTTAGCCTAGCTGTCAGAAACCCAACATAATCTAGATCTGGAGACAGATTGCGCACAGCAACACAACTGGCGAGTGCCAAATTGTGTAAAAACGTTTTTCTATGGAGTGTGAACTGGGTACTATGATGAGATTGCGATCTATTCCGTATTGAAATACGTGTTTACACAATTTGGGCACTCGACGACCCTCCCGTCGAGTAGTGACCTTGACCCTAAACGACCCTTCGATATTTCCCCCCCCCCCCCGAAAAAATATTTAAACATATTGAGTTCATAAGGATCATATTAAAATTTTGTCCATAGTAGATTTGAAAATTTGACCTTTGAATCTTAATGGAAGTTTGTTCTCAAAATATTTCAACATGATTAGGATGTCATAAGGATCATTTAAGTTAAATATGAGCTCAATCGGATGATTTGAAAAAAAATGACATTTGACCTCTTAATGACCTTTGATCTCCCGAAAATATTTCAACATGTTTAGGAGTGATAAGATCATTTACATTTTATTATAGCTTCAATTGGAGCATTTTGAAAATTGATCTTTGACCTATTAAGACTTTGATCTCAATAATGTCAATAGTTTAGAAGGTATAAAGCTCATTTCAGTTAAATTTCAGCTCAATCAGAGCATTTTGGAAAATTTGACTTCGACCTCCAATGACCTTTGAATCTCGAAACTATTTCAAAAATGTTTAGGATGTCATAATGATCTTTCGATTAAATTCAGACAATCGGAGGCTTTGAAAAAATGACCTTGACCTTTACTGACTTGATCTCGAAAAATTTCAACATGTTTAGGATGTGATAAGGATATTTCAGTTTTATTATAGCTCAATTGGAGATTTTGAAAAAATTTGATCTTTGACCTCTTAATGCCCTTGATTCCAAAAATTTTCAAATATGTTTGGAATTCATTAAAGATTCATTTCAGTTAAATTTTCAGTCAATCAGAGGCAATTTTGGTAATTGACCTTCGACCTCCTAATGACGTTTGTTTCAAAATATTTCAACATGGGTTGGGGGGGGGGGATTAGGAGTCATAAGGATCATTTAAGTTAAATATAAGCTCAATCGGATGATTTTGAAAAAAAATGACCTTTTTGACCTCTGAATGAACCATTGATCTCAAATTATTTAACATGGTTTTTAGGATGTGATAAGGATCATTTCAATTTATTATAGCTCAATTGGAGCATGTTTGAAAATTTGAGTCGTTGACCGCTTAATGACTTTGAGTCTCCATAAATGTCAATATGTTTAGAATGTACTAAAGATCATTTTCGTAAATTTCAGCTCAATCAGAGCATTTTGGAAAATTGACCTTCGACTCAAGACCTTTATCTCGAAAATATTTCAACATGTTTGGTGTTATAAGGATTCCTGTCGATAAATTTCAGCTCAATAGGAGGCTTTTGAAAAAAAATGACCTTGGACATCTAATGCACTTTGATCTCGAAAATATTTCAATACATGTTTAGGGATGGTGATAAGGATCATTTCGTGTTATATTAGCTCAATTGGAGCATTTTGAAAATTGATTTTGACCGCTTAATGACTTGATCTGAGACCAAAATATTTCCAAATATGTTTGATGTCATAAAGATCAATTTCTAGGTTTAAATTTCAACTCAATCAGAGCATTTTGGAAAATTTGACCTTCGACCTACTAATGACCTTTGATCTCGAAAATATTTCAAAATGTTTAGGATGTCGTAAGGATCCTCTCAGATAAATTTCAGATCAATCGGAGGCTTGAAAAAAATGGACCTTGCGACTCTAATGACCTTTGATTCTCGAAAATATTTCAACATGTTTAGGAGGTCATAAGGAATACATTTCAGCAAAAATTTCAGCTCTAATCGGAGCATTTTAAAGTTTGACCTTTGACCGTTTGTCGTTTTCACGTTCTCATTTTTTTTGTTTTTTACAACATTGAAGAGTGGTATCTATTAAACCCATGCCTACGCTAACAAAATCAACTTAATAGTTCCTTTTTGTTTTATTCGCTTTCTGACTAAGGAGAAAACCATAGAACCGCCATACATTAGCCATCTAAATTGAAACCTTCTCCGGGGAGGAAATTGTAACACGCAACTGAAGGACATTTTTTTTTTGCATTCATCAATCGAGGTAAAAAGATTTTATTTTGTTTTTTGACGTGATTGCCGCTCGCCAGACAATTATACTGTTAATGCGGTTTCAAACAACCCCAAGGGTGAATTGACGGAAGGAAATTGAAAGGGAGCGCTGCAATTAAAATATAATCCCCCTTACACTAAATGTACAGGACTACCGTGTGTCCCAAAAAAAACGCAACACTGGTCGCAGGCCGCCATAAGTTTTGACCAAAGCACGTGACTCATTCTTTGTGGCAAGGTAAGATGGGGCTGTTAGCTAAAATCCTGAAAAGTCATAAAGGTAGGACCAATAGGTTTTAAGATGTGACCCCAACAGTCAAGTAACCGCAGAAACCATTTTACAAAAATGAGGAGCTGGTAAACACAAAGACTGGCAAATGAAGAAAAGAATGGCAATACAATATTGATTGCAATCAACATTTAATTGCCCAAATTCTTGTGAAAACAACTTACGGTCAATGACTGCATTTACATAATTAGATGTAACTGATAAATAATAAACATTTAATTAAAACATTAATTTATTGGTGATAACATATGTTTCAAGACGATATAAAACTGTGATTAAGTCATAGACAAACTCCACCTTACATAAAATGATAAATGTGTTGGGCTGCAACTTGTATTACTAAAAATAATGTACATTCTCAAATTTATGAAAGTAAACCTATGTTTCAAAACACAAAAAACTCAATAACAATGATAGTTATTCATTTGTCATTAACTTTGGGATTAAGATAACTCTTTGTGTGCCGTCACAAAATGAATGAATGATTAGCTCTAAGCCAATGCAGCCTTATTTGGACAATACGAGAGGTGTGATCATACTTCTATTCTATGTTCAGGATCGGTGTTTAAACGCAATGTTTAACGTTTACCCAATGGAAACATTTCATTAGGTTCATATAATACCAATGAAACACATTTAAAAAAAACGAAAAAAATAAAAACATTTAAAAAAGGGGGGAAAAACGGTGGTTAGACTTAGAGATTCATATTGGTGGTTCTGGGTCAAAACGTACGTGGCGTTGTGTTTGTTGTAATAGCGCCTCAATTTGGGTAAATGGGTCCTGCAGGTTACTTGATTTCTGGGGTCATATCTTAAAAAAATAATGAACACCCACATTATGAATGTCTGGGGTATTAGCTAACAGTATCCTCTTACTCAACAAAGAAGAAGTGTAACATGCTGTGTTCAAAACTTTATGGCGCCTGTCAACAAGTTGTTGCGTTTTTTTTGGACACACGGTTATATATTATAGGGAACGAGTGTGACACTCTACATACCTGACGTTGAAGATAAACAACAATTCAAGATCCCTATATCGATGTTAATCCTCATTGTAAGTAGATTAACCTGTTCTTCGAATATGTAAGGACTTACCAGCTAAAGAAATTATGGCTCTTGCAGACCCAAGGGTTAGGTGCATTCATACTGGCGTAAGCGACAGGGGAGCGAGGGCGACGAAGCGAGCAGAACCGAACCCCCCTTACCAATTTTGCACAAAAAATGCACTCCTATCTCTGCCCAGGTGACACTGAAACACTATCTGTGTACACCCCAATATTGAAGCATGATTCAGGGGTCCTTAGGAAACAATTTTGGTGTTTTAGCTTTGATTCGGGAGAAGAAGGATTTCACAGATTGGCACCAAAAAATATTAATATTTCTCTTCAAACTTACTTGAACCCAAATCGTGTACACCCTATTTGAGGGCTGGGTCAGTGGTCCTCGGATGAATTTTGGATAAATGGGCCCAAGGCGTTTAGCACTAGAAAGCTTTTTAAAGCTTTCAGCGACAGTACGTTGTTGCAGAAAGAAGAAGAAATAGTATAGCTGTGGGTCAAAGACCACGAAACCGGCCGCGGATAGCTTCAAACCAAGCTAAACAAATAACCCAGCTTCGAAACCTAGATCCTGCCTCGAGAAACTTAGCCTAGCTTCGAACCCAACCATATCTAGATCTGGAAACAGTCGAGTGGTAGTGACCTTTGACCCCTAACGACCTTCGATCTCGAAAATATTAAACTATATTTGGATTGTCATAAGGATCATATTAAATTTCTGTCCATTAGTAGCATTTGAAATGTGACCTTGGACCTCTTAATGAGTTGTTCTCAAAAAATTGTCACATGATTAGGATGTCATAAGGATCATTCAGTTAAATATCAGCTAAATCGGATATGATTTCGAAAAAAAATGGAACTTGAACTCTTAATGACTTTATCTCAAATATTTCAACCTGTTGAGGATGTCATAAGGATTTCAGTTAAAATTTAGCTCAATTAGAGCATTTTTTGAAAAATTTGGATCTTTGACACGTAATGATTCCTTTGATCTCCAAAATATTTCAAAATATGTTTAGAATTCATTAAAGATCATTAAGTTATAAATTTCAGCTCACTCGGGCATTGGAAAATTTGACTTCGACTCACTTAATGACCTTTGACTCGAAATATTTCAACATGTTTAGGATGTCATTAAGGATCATCAGTTTAATTAAGCTCAATCGGAGGATTTTGAAAAAAATGACTGTGACCTATTAATGACCTTTGATCTCGAAAATATTCACATGGTAGGATGTCATAAGGATCATTTCAGGCAACTTTCAGCTCAAATCGAGCATTTGAAAGTTTGACCTTGACCTGAAGTGAACTCCATTAACTGTATGGAATTATATCATGCACCCGTACAAGTAGCACCAATCTACCTATCAGAAGACCTATGTCGTATTTGCGTCTTTTTCATTTACTCATTTTATTTTTTTTATAATATAATAAAGATGGTAATCTATTATAACATGCTACGCTACAAAATCAACTTTAATAGTCTTTTTGTTTTATTTCGCATTTTCTTGACTAAGGAGAAAAAATATAGAAAAGACATACAAAGCAATCGAAATTGAAACCTTCCCCGGGAAATGTAACCGCACTGAAGTTCGATTTGTTTGCATTCATCAATCGAGTAAAAAAAGATTTTATTTTGTTTTTGACCGTGATTTGCCGGGGGACTCGCCCGACAATTAATACTTTAATTGCGGTTGCAAAACAACCCAAGGTGACTTGACCGGAAGGAATTGAAAGGGAAGTGGAATTAAAAATATAAATCCCCTTACAATAAGTCAGGATATATTATAGGTGAAAAGCAGAGTGGTGACTCTACATACCTGTACTTTTAGAAACCAATTTTGCCTATCTATCTCCTATATCGGATTGTTAATGCGCACGTAAGTAGATTGAACCTTTTCTTCGGAAATGAATGTAAGGCTTTACCAGCTATAAGAAATTCTGCGCTTGAAGACCCAAGGTTAGGTGCCTTCATACTGGCGTAATACAGACTGTCACAAAAAAAACTATACAATCAAAAGATTAATTTTTTGGCCCCAAAAATTTAAGTTCATCTCAACTGGAGGTTTACTGGTTCTTTTTAGGAGTGTTAGTTTCATGAGATTTAGTGGTGTGTTTCTGAAAAAAATTTGGGGGTCTGGTTCGAAATTAGTAGGGCTAATTATCTGAGACAGTTGAAAAAAAACTGTTGGGCCAGTTTCGGCTATCCTGATACAACAAAGTTGCCATTGAAAATCAGTATTCAAGATATTCTTTATTGGAATTAATTTATAAAAAGTAGGTATAACAAAGTGCTGGTTCTTGTGATATAACATACTTTATAATTTATAATGTAGCATTGTAATAAAATACAGCTGTCTCAAAAAAAACTGGTACCATCATAAGCCGATTTTTTTCAATATTATATTCAAATAAGTAAGTTGTTTTGTATATCAAATTAAAGAGAAAAATACAGGTTCCAGGATTTTTTGTTTCATATCATTTGCAGTGTTTCAATCGGGCGATAACTCTAGTTTCTGGCGGAAACAAAAATCGAGGTTGTGCCACTTTCTGGTTGAGTGAAAACGGTTGATTGAAAGATTGTTAAACATAAGTTATTCACATTTGACCAGATATGAAATTCTTTTAAAAAAAGGGATTATTAATTCATAAAAAAATCTAAAAGTTTTAAGTAATTGGTGGACGTTATGATCAGTAAGTTCTGGCTTTAAGATGTAAAAGTGAAACAACATTCACATACTGTTGTTTTTTAAAGAGACAATGACGTAGACCTGGAGGGGAGAGTTTTATGGTATGAAGTACTCATGAATGCAATTCCTACTAACATCGTGACACTTTGCTTCCAAATTCAAATTGTTATTGACTACAACAATTAGTAAATGTACAAGAAAGTGTTGGAATAGTTTTAAACCCAAAACCATTTCTTTGGATTTGGAGGTTATTTTGGTTGGCAATTACATTCCTATGGCATGATTTAACAGATACAATTTTGTAATAAATCAAACCAATTTCATAACGTGCCAAATAAATATGTCTTGTTTATTATTTATGAATAGAAGATATTTATCATTGAACGGATTATGTGGACTATTAAAACTTGTTGATAAAAATGACATTCCTTGATGTACTTTACTCTGTGTTTTGTTTCTTTGTGATGTGCCAATCTTTTGTAAGCTTCATGAGAGCATGGCATAACTGCGCAAAACAACTGGCCATGCATTACAATAAAGTGGCACAAAAATCGGTTTTTTGTGTATCGCATAAATGGATTTATATCTCTGGATGTCCAAAGCAAATAAGATGAAACAAACACATTGGAAAGCTCGGTATGTGTTATTTAATATTATGCCAAGGAGGATATGACTTATTTAGAAATATCATAGTTAACCGATTTTGTTTCTGATTGTACCATTTTTTTTGCGACAGGCTGTACATTGTATCATTAGGAAATTCAATTCCAAACAGTCTTGTTGTCTCAGCTACTCTAGGTTTCAGCGAAAGTAGAACCATAAAAATACCCTTGTTGAAAGTAAACTGAGACCTTTGAACACAACCATCCTTCCTTTATTGCTCTTTGTGAAACACTGCCCCTTTCTTCCTCGCTTCCTGCAACCTGAATCTTGGAGGCTAGTGGGGAAGAGGGGAAGGGTAAAGGTACATACACATTAGAGCGTTGTCACACCATTGTCCCTCAACTGACTTGTAGAATGTTACATTAGTTTCAGCAGTGCAATTCCCCAAATATCCAAGAATACATGAGTATTGGCCCAGAAAATTGAGTTCTTATTTCCCCACCCACAACATAATCATTTCCTGGTGCTTTCACTGAAAAACAAAAAAATATAATATATGATTAGTTCAATGCATGTTAATACATTCACTCTGATCTGTACAATATTTTTTGTTTGAAAAGGGTAAGCCCACAATGACGCTACACGCGTTATACCCTTAGTATCTTGAACCTCAGGTGAAACTGCCCATGTGGTATTTTATCCTTTGTGTTCAACTGTCAATATCTCCCGCTTAGGGTCCAATTCAAAGTGGAGGGAATAA